>BGPR01003350.1:113814-131412 GCA_013235015.1 Araneus ventricosus | reverse complement strand
AACGGTTCCCACCCTTTTTGTTCTTGCGAACCACCTGCCGTGTAAAAAATATTTTGAGGCCCAATAAGTATAATATACAAGCAAAACACACACACGCCATATCTATATATGTGTGCGTGTGTGTGTAAGAAAAAACAATGACAAAAATAAGATAAAAAGAGAAAATTGGAAAAGATTAAATAATGGAAATAATATTATGGTAAACCGCTCATCAGGAGGGAGGAGGCTTCTCACTGATATTCATAGTGCTTTTTTCTGCTAATAGCTAACGAATAAACGTTAAAATAAGCCGTTATCTCTCCAAAAAGCACCAACTGCAAAGCAATAAGACAATTCTGGATTGAAAAGCAGGCATAAAATTTTTAAAGTTTTATATTTGTTTTCTTTTATATTATTTACATATAGATTAAAAATATATTGTTTATAAAGCAAAAAAATGAGTGAGACTCTTGAAGCTCCCCTGACTTCATTAGCGTACCGTGGCCCACTAATGGGCTATCCGAAGCCCACAAGTGGGCCGCGGCAGCCCATAGGTTGGGAACCACTGATCTAGCCTTTTAAGTTTTTGAGTTATAGTGTTCATATGAACGCGAGCAGACAGACTTTTCGTGGACGGATTGTGTTCAAAATTTGATAGAAGCCTACAAATTATGCGTAAAGATCACATACCAAATTTCACCACGCTAGCTCCAATCTATCTAGGGTTTTCGAGTTATCGTGTTCAGAGGCAGACATAATTCCAAAAGTGTGTTTTTCGGACTCAGGGAGGTCTAAAACGTGGAGATTCGTCAAAATCTAGAGTTGGACTTTTCCCAAGATTACAATACTTTTTCTTTTTTATACTCGGTTAAGGAAAAATAAAAAAAAAAAAAAAATAGAATGCTATCGGTTTAGCCACGGTAGAGAAAATGTCCTCAAATGAGGCGCTGGGTGTTAATGAGATAACGGCGATTTTATAAAAACCTTCTTTAAATAATACAGTATCCTCTCTATTATCCGTCTGAGGATTATCCGGTTTGCGGATTATCCGTGCTCATTCCGGACTCACAAAAAAAATTTAAAGAGAAACATTTGCACCCTTATCATGTATGTAAAATCGAAGTTGATGTTCGATCGAGATATTCATTTCGCGAAACTAATGAGCCGTGATGGCGGAGGCTAAAGAACAGATTTTTTTCCCTTCCTCCACGTGCAATCTCTACCGGTTCAACCCCTAATTTTCCGAGAAATGAATCATCCATTTCCTGCTAGCTCATTCTCATACGAACACGCTTCTTACTGACACGTCATTCTTTAACTTTTTCGTCTTCTTTCACTTTCGCAAGTGTTCCTTTAGTTTTTGCGTCTTGTTTATCGTCAGTTAGTAGCGTGAAATTTTTTTTACTGGTAAAAATGAGAGGTGTGAAACGAAAACGAAACGCTTTAAATGTTAAACAAATATTAGAAAGCCTTCAAAAACTTGATAATGGAGAATCAGCTAGTACTGATACAGAAGATGCACTAAATGAGAGAAATACAATTTCTCATTCTGCTGCTCTACAATCTGTGGAAATTTTGTTAGATTATATGGGACAAAGAGGATTTGATTACGGTGACATTACTGAGGTTCGTAAAATATGTGTCGTTATACGACAAGAGATGAACAAACAGAAGCAAAGACGCCTTACGGATTTTTTAAAGCAGTTTCTGTTAAAAGGAAAATTTCTAATTTGATGTTAATTTGAGCATGCAAATGTACGTAATTTTTATATTTTTGTACTGATGTTTTTTTATTTAATGAAAAGGAGTTTTCGGATTATCCTTGTTTTCCATTGGCCGTGCGATCCCTCCCAGTGATTAACCCGGATAATCGGGAGTGCACTGTGATAATAAATAATCCCTTTGATGACGCAACATATTGTTTATTGTCTACCTCAATATATAAGATCATTTTAGTAAACACATAATAACAGTAAAATATTTTTTTTTTATTTTATAACTAGCAGAATACTCAGCGTTGCTCGATTTTTTTTAAATATCACAACGAAACTATGAGCACAAGGCTCTATTTTCACTCTTAGGAAAAGTAAGAATAATTTCAGCTAAAATGGAATAACTGAACCAAATCAATAGTTGTTCTTGATTAAATTGTGAATCGTCTGCTTTTAAACTTTTTTCAGTGTTCTTCCAGAATTCTTTTAATGTGTTCTAGCAATAATTGTTCGTTTGCATTCTTGTTCATCATGTGTTTAATGGTCGTATATTTGTGTATAAAATTAATTTTAAAAATATCAGAGAAAAAACTGTACGGAAATGAAAGTGGTGTCATTGGAAAGCTTATTTGTTTATTTATTTATTTTTTTTTGAAATTTGAGATAGCTTAAAAAAAATTTTTGTGAAATAATACTTTCGGAACACATCGCGGAAAAACTCAAAAATCTCGCTTAACTTTTAATTAACTAAAATTTGAATGATTTGGCTATGAAAAGTTGACAGTAATCTTTCTCTTTTCTGAAGAACACAAAAAATCAAAATTCAAAGCCAAATTTCATCAAGATTGAACAAAACCTGTAGATTTGCATAAAGAACACACACATCTCTATATATGTTACCTACAATGTTTGAAATGCCGGCATTCTATAGAATAATTAGGCATTTTGTAGAATGTTGGGCGTTTTCAGGCAAAGTCTGGAATATGAGAATTATTATATACCTTCCCTAGGCATTATATATAATATCTAGGCATTCTATAAAATGGCAAATGCTATTTAGGCAAAGTATGAAAAAAGGTCGTGATAAGGCTATTAATTAAAAGACGTGCATTCCTCAAAAAGAGAAATTATTATTTTGAAAAAATAATAAAAGAACTCCATTAAAAAATCCTTTATTCAAAATGCGTAAAGGAAAATGAAAGTTATACGTATCAAAATTTATGCCTTTTTTATTATAGAAAACCTATAATATATGCCTTTATTATTATAAAATGCGAACCCACTTGTTAAATCAAAGCAGGAAATAATTTTATTTTGAATTGCACTTAATTTTAATTTTTATAAAATCGAATCGAGGATGCATTTCATACTTTGCCGGTTTGCTAGTTGACATTTTATAGCATGCCTAGGAAATGTGTGAAATGTTAATCGCTTCATACATTGCCGGCCAGTTTTCGGCATTCTATAAAATGCCTAAGTATTCTACAGAATGCCGGCTTTCATACATAGCCGGCAATTCATTTTCGGCATTCTATAAAATGCCTAAGTATTCTACAGAATGCCGGCTTTCATACATTGCCGGCAATTCATTTTCGGCATTCTATAAAATGCCTAAGTATTCTACAGAATGCCGGCTTTCATACATTGCCGGTAACATATATATAAATTTCTCTACGAGAATGCATTCCGATAAATTCTATAAAATACCTGAGTATTCTACAGAATGCCGGCTTTCATACATTGCCGGCCAGTTTTCGGCATTCTATAAAATGCCTAAGTATTCCACAGAATGCCGGCTTTCATACATCGCCGGTAACATATATATATAAATTTCTCTACTAGAATGCATTCCGATAAAACCTTCTTGAAACAACCTTTAAATTCATCCAATCTCACATCGGTTACGGCATTAAACATTTTGTCTTAGAAATATTTTTGTTCAGGAATAAAATTTATTCCGGCAAGGCGAGGCGGAGAATTTTTGTTGACATCGGGGCACCGAAATATTCTAAACGGGTCGTAAATCATTTCCCGCTGCTCTTAGGGCTTTTGGAACCCCGGGGCGAAGATTCAAACGTTCAGAAAAATACTTCTTCCTAAATCTGGCTGTTTATCATCATTTAACGATATTGCGCATCTATATATCTGTCTCTTAAGGTTTAAAGCATATATATTTAAATGAAGAGGGAAAATGGATACAACCTAACGTAAAGTGAATCGGATCTTGAATCTCAATACATTTCATGACTTTCTTTTAAGGTTTTGGAGGCTTATTGGCTTTGAGGTCCTATTCATTAACAAAATAGCAATCGTCTGCAAAAGAAGACTAAGGTGGAATATTGATTGTTTGTATACATATTTAAATTCTATTAAAATTATCAAATAGAATGTATTTATTGCAATTTGTTGATGCAAAATTTCTTGTCGGTCTTAAACGTCAAACTTCTAATTATTACTTTACATCTTTATAATGTTTTCTGATAACTACCACTATATTACTTATTTAAATTCTAATAAATTTCACTTAAATTCTGTCAATTAGGGAATGAAAGGTATTTATTCTGTGGAACAGCTAGGCATTTTTCTTTAACATGACCTCCTTTACGATTCAACTCTACCCGACCGTGTGACATGCGTAGTGAGAATGGGAAATTTAGCCAATAGAATTATTAGTATTCTTGCTGATAGCCCGACGTTGCTGGGGATCAGTATTTTTTCCTATTCCCGCCTCCGTTTTTTCCCCTACACATAATGTGACTGACTTTTCCCGATAAACATTAATATCCTTCCAAATCTAGCCTTTTTTATTGCCTTATAACAGTATGGTTTGAAAGAAAACGCGAGAAGTTTGGAAAAAGAACATTTATTTTAAACCTTTAAACCATATATGTAATAACTAATGGATCGTTACAAAGATCAATTCTACTGTACAGAATTTTCCCTGAGCTGTTCATAAAAAATATGAAATTAAAAAATTGTTAAAATGAAAAAATGTCAATAAACATTATACGTTGCAAAATAAAACACCAAAAGAAGAAAAGGGAGAAAAATATAAGAAAACGACATGCACGTAAAAAATGATAAACGTTTGCAAAAGATAAAGTAAAAACTTTTATTAAAAGCAACATCCTTCAAAAAGGCTCAAAAAGAGTAACAAATTGAGAGAAATAAATTTAAAAAAAATATAAAAAATGCAAAAACTAGTAGATTAAACACCGAATGTGGATGAATAATAATGGAGAAAAACAACTGGCGAAAATAGGCAAAAACAGCCTAATTTACCACTTAAAATTAATAAAATTCTAATCCCAATTTTAAAATATTTTTTACGGTGTTAGCTTCCTTTTGTGCTAATCTATCACTGTGCCATATTTGGTCCCTGTAAGTGAAACGGTCTGGGCGCGCATAAAGAAAAAACTCAAAAATTGAACTTTTATATGTATGGAAATGCAGACACACAGACTACGAGTAAATTCCTCCTCGTAGTAGATAATTTTTTTTCGCTTACTTTTTTTTAGAACCTTCTTCACCTTATTTTCATTATTTCACTTTATGGACCATGTTATGGTCCATGAATGGTGGGGTTACCATCATTTTTTTATTGATTTGATCCATCGGTATTAATGCATAGTATAAAATTCTAAAAGCTGCGCACCAACGACCCTCTTTCATACCACTAGCGCAGAGCTTGAAGAAGTGAAAACAAATTTAAGAATTTATAATTAACGAAGAAAAATTCAGATAAAGAGGATTTAATTTTTTTATTAATGTTTGGTAATTCAAAATCACATTAATGAAAATTTTCAGTTTGAACTGGGTTCTGGACAAGGACTCTCTCATCAACAATGGATGCAAACAGTGTAAACAAAGAAATCCCTATCATTGGCTGGAATGACGTCAGTTTTTGCAATTACGACAGATTTTCTCTATCATAAACGAATTTCTCTCTCGACACATTCGCTGGCGTAAATCAGGACATTTTGAAGATCTGGACTCTAGAGCGAACGCGAGTTTGAAATCCGGATGTATGGTAACCCTAACTACGAGTATTTTCGCTTTATAGGAGTACAATAAAAATTTCGCAAGCATCCAAGCAATTTAACACACGAAACATAATTTTAGGGGTTAAAAACTAAAATTATATGCAGTAGAATCCCGGTAATCCGAACCCCAGGAATCCCTTTTTTTAAAATTTTCTGAAACATTTTTATTGAAAAATGATGGGAAAATAAGAATTATGAATCAGAAACGAAGCTAATGTTTATTCCTAATTTAAAAGAAGTATATTATTCGAATTGATCTTAGGGGAGTCGGAACCCCTATGCCGACAATGTTAAATTGGCCATTTTCGGTAAAACCTTTGTTAAAATCTGTTATAGATTCATGTTTGAAATTTTTTATACAAGTAAAAGACACCTTTCTCATTATATTGAAATGTTTTTTTAAAAAAGAGTTCAAAAATTGATTTTTTACAAATTTTTTTGTGTAAAACCGACAATGTTAAATTGGCCATTTTCGATGCATTTTTTTAAAATCAAAATCTGCTAAAGATGCATGTTTGAAGTTTTTATACAAGTAAAGGACACCGTTCTCATTATACTGACATGAGCTTTTTTAAAAAAACTCAAAAATTTATTTTTTACAAATTTTTTTGTGTCGAAATAGGGTAAAATTTAACTATGTCTAATTAAATATTTTGTAAATTTATGAAAAAAAATTAATCAAAAGCTCATGTCAATATAATGAGAAGGGTATACTTTACTTGCATAAAAAACTTCAGACATCAATCTATAACAGATTTTGAGAGAAAGTACATCGAAAATGGCCAATTTAACATTGTCGGAATAGGGGTTCCTACTCCCCTTAAGAATGAATGCAGCTCCATAATTAGCAGAAACAAACTCAGATATCTTCTTTTTACCCTCAACAGGTTTCCCACTGTATCGTGCGAAAGACCACGTGCTCTTTCCCTACGTCGTCACAGAGTCAATACTGTACTGCATTTGGTATTTTAAGAATACTTTACCGAATTTCCCTGATAATCCGAATTCCCCGGAATCCAAACAAAGGTCAGTCCCAATTATTTCAGATACCAGGGTTTCTATGCAGCTATGTTATTAAGACCCAATGGAGACTCCGAATTAGTGGCGGCTCGTCAGCTCAGAAACAAGCAGTGCTGCGAAAGTTGTATAAGCCTAAATTGCTGGAATTGTGTGCTGATTATTTTAATACATGATGATGATACACTAAAATTCGATAGTTTTTGAGTTATAAGCAAAAAAACTGGGAAAATGTTTTTTCATGTTTTTTGTCTATGACTAAAATTCCCACAAAAATTTCTGGTGGCAAACCTGAGATTCTTAATCTGTACCCGAAAAAACATAAAGGATCAAAAAATTGCAACACTCCAGAATTTGATTTTAAAAAAGCTATTTAATGACTGGACTACTGAGAAAAAGCGATAGAAAGCCAAATGAGGACATCGCGCAAAGCGATAGCTGGGGAAAAAGCTGATGAAATGCATGTAATTTTAAGTGGAGAAAGGGTTGCTTTTTCTCCCGACTGAGCGCTCTCAGCGTTGATCAGTTCGCGAATAGGAGGGGCAAAACATTCTGAAGCTCTGATCTGCCTCTCTCTTAATTCCTGGTTGATTTTCAATCTTCCTTTTACGATTTTTATTAATTTTTTGCTATTTTCGTTGATCATTGAATTCTCAAAGTGGAAAAGTAAGCCAATTAGAATAAAAACGAAAATACAAGATTTTAAAATAATTTCTGGGGGACTGCAGCTCTCATGGGCGAGCCGCCACTGGTTCGAAGTGGTATGAGTTTTGGCGGCGAAGTGTTCAGGGTTGCACTAAAGCTGCACCGTGTATGTGGGCTGTACCGTGGTGTGAGCTGCACCGTGTATGTGGGCCGTGTATGTAGCTGCACGTTAAATTCGAAGTCGAGAGTCAGACGTCCTTCTGCTAGTGTGGTGTGGAAGTTTCAAGAGAGGGCATCGGCTCAGGTATCGTACCCGTTACATTGACTACGGTTCGCCACATTCCAGAATCTTAATTTACTGATTAATTATTCCACACTATTGAAAAAGAATGTAAATTTATTTAGGGAAGCCTAAAAAATGAAAAATATACCCACTATTAATTATTATAAAACTACACTAATAGTTCTATGAACTATAGATCAGGCAGACCCGTCATTTCCAATTACCTAATTGGCCCAGGGGCGCCGTTGATCCAAAAGCGCGAAAGTTACTATACTGATTTATTTTAAATTTGAAACCAAAAAAAGTTTATTCAATCATAATTTTAAATATGCTAAAAGTAAACGGGAAAAAACTTGTAACTAGACATTAACGCCACTGTATACATCCGAGCTCGGAATCCAAAAGGTTTCCTGTCAATTGAATGAGTGAATGTCACTAGACAGTCATCGATTTTCTAATGTTACATCAACAAGTATATTAGTATAAAAAATATTCATACAGAGACAATTAGTCAGGAAACCTTAAATTATGCGTGTATTAGAAGTTACCTCCTTTACAAAATTGGCGTGCAAAATCCTGTTATGAAAAGTCGGTGATTCACAAATTGCAAAACGTTACATAGGGAATAGGTTTTTTTAGTGTGTTCTGATAGTACGGTTGTCAAGGCATAGCGCTTACAATTCAATGTTCCGGGGTTCGGTCCGTGGGTGACAAATTTTTCCTATCTCCCGCCCTTCTTCCTGCTCACCAGGCATGTGGCGAACACCACATAGTTTGTCACCTTCGTCAGGCGGAGATCTTTATCATCAGGAATAGATCTTTTGATTCCACAATCAGGTTGAACTCAAAATCGTTTGGCCTATTGCTTCTAATCATCAGGCTCGAAGATGGAGGCCCATTTAAGGTCGTGTGCTTAGTAAAACCCCCTCATCGCTGTGCTGTGATTGTTTTTTTTTCACTATCCACGCCGACCCCGCTTACCCAAGGGGTTTAAAGCATGTGACCAGTCGGCGGGCAGAAAAATTCCAATACAAATATTAAAGTAATGCAATACAAAATAATAGAATACAATTAATTAGATAATACAATACAAAAAATATAAGTAAAATAATACAATAAAAGTAATACAATAAAAAAATGTAAATATGAATATAGATATAATAAAATATAAACAGCAGACATAATAAGTATCTACAAACATAATAAATAAATACAAATAAGAGTAATAAATAAAGAAGCGTACATCAAATAAATGAAAAAGGAAATTTTTATAAAATCTAATAAATAGTTTTAGAAAACAACCCGAAGTCTGAGAGAAGAAAGACAGAAAAAAAATTAGAAAAATGACAAGGAAGAGAATCAACAAAAAAAAAAAACAATTTCTATTTTTGTTTTAGCAACGGATTCGAAAACCCTCCGCGCTTTTGCGCATGTGCCGGGCGGAGTTATTTTCATCAAAATAGGGGGAAAGTGAAGAATGGAAGGGCGATGTTTACATTTTACTGAGCGTTATCTAACAAAGAACTCCGGAAATGAGCTCATATGACTCATTGCATGACACCCCTTTCCTGTGTAGAATCGTCCAAAAGTGGAAGTCTCGAAATCCGTTGCTGAATAGTACACAATTTAGTGGAAGAAAAGGATGCAAAAAACCCGAATTCTGTAACACAATTTAGAAGAGGGAAAAGAAAGAAAGGTTGCATATTGTTTGCTCCTTTTCTATGAGGTATGTATTTTTGTTGGCCCTAAGCTCTCAAATTCTTGTTTACGGTTCTTACGGGACGCCTAATTACCCTAGTCCTAGGCGCTCACATTTGTTAAGACGATACTGAGACCACGCTACCCCTCACCAAAAATAATATGCAGTCTTTAGAGGTTTATCCAATGTTCCCATATTACCATATTGTTACCATATTGCTTCCAGGGACACTACACATCATAATTTGTCAAGGAGGTACCTTCCTTGCTCTCAGTGGCGAATCCAGGGGGGGGGGGCTATCGGGCTACAGCCCCCCTCAGAGCCAAGCCAGAATTCTTGATATTATTTAAGATCATTGCAACTGTTTTTTCTTAATTTCCCTCTTTAAAAAAATAATAAAAACGTTTCAACATTGCTTTCTGTCTTGGACAGGCTTGAAAATTTTCCTATTTTTGTAGTCATTCCATTTGTACTTGTAGCTTTGACGCGGTCGGAGACATTTTTTGGCTGGTTATTTCATTGTAATTTTTATTAAAGTATAGAAAGTATTGTATTGTTCTTTATGATTCTTATTGTGAGTTGAGTAAAGTCTGTAAAGTTAAAGAGTTTTGGTTTACTTTAGCCTTCAGGTTTGACATTCGTCACGACGATACAAAATTTTTATGACCTCATCCCCCCCAGACCCGAACCCTAGATTTGCCACTGCTTGCTCCTATATATACATTATCTTACAAAGCTGTATTCACATTCTTAAACCTATCAATGTAAAATACTGCACACTTATGTTATGCACAAATTTTACTGCCTATATTTACAAAACGACTACCTTAATTTATTGAAAAAGTTTCCTAAGAAAATTCATAAAATTGTAGAAAATGTTACGCTCGAGAGTGAAGGTAGTCTTCAAATTTTTATAGCATGAACCGTTTGTCTAGAATCGTTGCAGAAACATACTTCCAAGAAAAGAGAAAAACAAGATTAGGTGGAAATAAAAAGGAAAAAGCAACTCTCAATATGGAACTATGTGTGTGTGTGTGATCTTCTCACTCTTTTTTTATGCTACTTTTTTACACAAATCTTTGTTTTCATCATTATTAACGAAATTATAATTAAATGTCTGCTTTTATCAGAATTAACAAAATTACAGTAAAATATATGCATTTATCAGTATTAACACAAGTACAATTAAATTTCTCGCCTTTTCTAAAATGAGTCAAACCTTTCAATGGTGCCATATTCGCCAAAACACCGAAACCATTAAAACGGCCATATTCTGAAACGGAATTTAAAAATAAAAATTCTTAGTTATACTTCATTTTCCTTGTGATCTCAAAAACCTTCATGCCAAATTCGAAGCAAATCAAACATGTTTGGTAGTTTGCGTAATAAACATATTTACAGACAGAAGAATCGCTGAACGGTTGAGTTGAAACAGAGACCTCGCTTCGCTGGTTCAATTGAAAAAGTGCACTATTTAATCAAAATACGAAACTAACGTTTAACTGGCTTCATTTCTAATAAAGTTTTGAAATAAAGCATTATCAAATATAAATGCCAAATCCTTCTTTGCACTTTTTACTTCTACCATAAATGGATTCATTTGTCTGAGACGCGTTATTAGCCAGACTATGTTTGTAGCAGAAAATGTAAGCGAGTTTTGTCATGCATGGAACTGGGAGATTTACACTTGGTTAACAGTCCTCGGAAAAACATGAGGTCACAGGCTGCCAGCAACGTAACGATTTTTGTCTTTGTGCCTCTGTGTTACATTTTGTTTTCATTCAACGCTTTTACTAAGAAACTAATCGAATAAAACAAAAGGAAAGTCAAATGGTTATGACTCTATATTTAATGATTTTAGAATCAATATTTTAATCGGAAGCTAACCGAAATTCAGTGGATGAGTTTTCTGTTTTGTTTATTGCGGTAAAGTAGGACTTCCGCCTTGCCCATCAACTTCCGATGATAATGTTAAGTCAATGGGAATCTTCAAATTTCAACACTCTGTTTTAAGATATTAATTTAGTGTTTAAAGTGGAGTTTTCTAATGTTAAGGATTCTTTGAAAATATTCTTTTTTATGTTCTTAGAATCAAAGAATCTAATCTTTTTAAAGATTCTCTTCAAAGAATCCTTAGAAAAAAATTCTAAGGTTTCTTTGAAAATATTTAATTTCATGATCTTATTGTTATAGCTCACAAAGTTTACTTAAAATAGGAAGTTAATTTTGTGAAAAGGCTGTCATAATTATTCGTTATCGCTTTTTTGGCGACTTCTAAAGCTTGTTTGTCAGCTAATTTTTAACCAAACGATTTAGCTAATTGCAATCGTTCCATTTAGAATGCAGCCTTTTTAAGAGATTTTTTAAAACTGATTTAAAAAGAAAGGGTTACACTAACTCAAAGAATACAGAATTCAACGCTTTGTGTACTAAAGAAAGAACTTATTCGAAAGTTGGCGCAATACAGTATCCAAATGAATTTCGGTATTGCTTAAGTCAGACAGTTACCGGAAAACGGTCTATTAGAATCCAAAATAAACAAACCAGAAAACTGGTCCATAAATGTTTGTAATAAGCTAATGTTCATTCTCGGCATTCAGATTCAGCATGCGCCAGGCAGAGTTCATTTCACCAAAATAGGAGTGAAGTCAAGAAATGAGGGGGGATTTTTTTTTACATTTTATTTAGCCCTTACTTATACAATTTGAATGACCCGTTTTGTAGGATGTTTGATCGGAGTAAATAATTTCCCATTTTTTACTTCTCGGACAAATAATTTAATAGTATTGTATAAATTCTACAGTGGCGTAGTGACCGGTGGGCCAGGGGGTATAGATACCTCGGGGCCCAGTTTTATGGAACGCAGTGGAGTCAAAACATTACGACATTTATGCCATTATTTAAAGGAAAGAATGAGGAGTCTAAAAAATATTGTCATGACTCGGTCGCACTGAACACGATAAATTTGAATTTCATCTAAAATTGAAAAAATGAATTTTCGAGGAAATGCGATTATTTTTAGTAAATAAAATTATTGAATTGTATTAATCAATCTTTCTTGAATTCTAATTTTATTGGAAAGTTTTAATAAATTGAATAAGTGCTGAATACTCTTACAGACTTATAAATCAAGTTCACAACCTATATTGTAGTTCGATAACTACTATTCGAGAAAAAGAATATGGAGGCCTTTCTCGGAGGGTGCCATTTTTTTTTCTCTTGACCGAATCAGATCGGCAATAATTTTATCCCGTCTTTTGATGGCAATTTTCATCTCCTTTTTGATTACGGATTGAAAAGAACTTTGGAATGAATAGGGGATAATAGCCTTTGCTGCTGAAAATCCCCAAAAAACCCCAGTCAAATCAAATCAAACTACTATTCGAAAGTTCTGATTTAAATATTATCAACTTAACAGAAACTCAACTCTCTACAATGCCGATAAATTTCTGAACCTTAAGGATATTCATTTGGAATTTTTATTTGACTTATATAAAATTATTTATGTCAGCATAGGCTTTCACATTATGAATGAAAAATTTTATTACGTTTCGTATAGTCGCAGATAAAAATTATTTACTAAAAATTCTTATATTTTCACGAACATTCAAAAGTAAAATATAGAAATTACACAAAATTATGCCATTACCACAAACACTCTCTGTTTAAGGCTAAAATTTTGTCAGAATGTCCAACAGCTTATGACAGTTTCTGTGCGAATCGCAAATATTTTGAATTTGCAGCTAATATTTCTAAAAATCTCAAAAATGAAAATATTAATGCCTCTGATTTCTCAGAGTAGCAATTGATAGTATCTGTAGTGCAATAGGTAGCGTCGTATGCGCATACTTGATACGATCTTGATGGCAAAAAAAGTATCATGTAAGGTAATTTTACAAATAATGAATATTTGTTTGTGTACTTAAGGTATGTGCCTACCCTAAAATCGACGTTTTTATGAAAATTTTCGAAATTTTTTTTATTACTTTGTATTAAAGCCCATACATTTAAGATTCCAAAAATGGTTTACTTTAGTTTCTCCGATAGTTAGAAGCAAAGTTATTGCCTAAATTATGAACCAGAAGTCAAATTTTCGAAACCGAAACTAAGCCATAGAAATGCAAAAAACTCATATAAACAGTTATTTCTTTACTCTTAGACAATGTGAATGTACAATTTACTTTTTAAATATAGAATTAAGTTTTATTTATTTTTTTATTATTGTTCTAGGCGTATCTGGCAACTGTTTCTCTAGTTACGGGATATTTTACGTAAAGAAAATTTCGCTCACTCCAAACACTGTTATTAGGTAGTAAAATAGCAGTTTAATTATTCAATTCAGGCAATATAAGGCTGATGACTGTATTTAACCATCTTAATGTCAAACTTGAACCAGAAATTATTAAAAAAAACTACATAGAAATTGATATTGAGAGAATTAAGAAATCGAAGCGACAAGTCGAACCAAAAACAAAATTATCAAGAAAAAAATTTAAAGTTAATTTTTAATTAATTTTGATTTAAATTTAAGTCAAAGAAGGCTTAACTTACAAATACTGTGAATTTTAAGTTGTTAAAATATGTATATAATTTTTTGTGCGACTTTAAAATCTTTATTTGCGTTTTCTGGAAAACTGTTATTTTCATTTTTTGACATTGCGATAAATCTAATTTCTTAAAAAGTTTTTAATATATTCAAATGAAATTTAATCACAGTGTTCTATACATCTCTAGGTATGTTATGAACCTCAAGTATAGCTTAAAGTGCATAATTATTTATTTTAGAGCTGTTTTTATTTGAAAAAGTGATAGTTTTTTTTGTAAAAAGCTGTTGCGTACACAAACTTTGGTATATCTCGGTAACTTTAAGAGGTACACTAAATATTCTGCTTCATAACACAGGTAAGTGTATACTAAATATATTATTGAAAGAAAAAGGGAAATACATGCATTAGAATTTGTTATAGGAAGTTTGGCGTAAACGTCAATTTTTACTAAATTTTGACCAAAAATGGTCAAAATTTGGAAAATAAAAAATTTGTTCATTAAAATGGCATTTGAATTAACAGTTTTATACACCATTATAACTGAAAACATAAGTGTTGAATAAAAATTTCCTTTTTTTCAAAAAAAGTGCTCCGAAGGTAGGCACATACCTTAAGTATCAGTGACAGGCACTTCTGCTCTGTCTCAATTGGTCTTAAACTCCAGCATATAAACACATAGGGAGACACCATGATTGGATATCAGGTAAATAAATAAACCAGCGGGAGTGTTCTCTCCTAAACTTTCCCATATACTTCCCCAGAAAGGTGCTGTTTCCCCTCCAACCCCGTGGATACAAAAATTTGAACCTATTACAGAATCACACGGAATCAGACAGGACAGAATCACATGACACAGAATCCTATGACTATCAGAAGGTTTTTCATTATAGTGATTGAAAAATATCTAGGTAAAGAATCAAATTCAAAGAGATGCGTACCGATTTTCCGCTCTTGCCGTCGCAAGGACAAACTGACGTAATTCGTTCCATAGCCTTCGCGTGCACAGAAGATTGCTTCCAGTACACATGCGCGTGGAAATTACTTTTGAAAAAGAATCCGTTAATTATACAGAGCGACAGACAGTCAACCCGTTGACGGATTTGGCCCAAAATTTTATACGGACCTACATTCATGACGATAAAACCGTGTACCAAATTTTATCCATCTAGGTATTCAAGTTTTTGAGTTATAGTGTTCACATGACTTCGGACATACAAACAGACAGACTTCCCTTTGACGGATTTTGTCCAAAATTTGTTAGAAACATACGAATTATGTTTAAAGACCACATACCAAATTTCATCCCCGTAGCTCTAATAGTTTTCGAGTTATCGTGTTCGCAGACAGACATAATTCCAAAATTGTGTTTTTCGGACTCAGGGAGGTCTAAAACGTGGAGATTCGTCAAAATCTCGAGTTCGAATTTTTTGACGATTACAATACTTTCTCTTTGTATACTTCGTATACGAGAAAGTAAAAAAGACACCAGAGCTAAAAAGATAAACAACCTTATCGACACACGGTTATTGTGAGTGACATGGATTATTACAAAAATTTTAATGACTAGAGAAGAAAGTTCGTATGAAACTGTGAAATATATTTATTATGAGGGTTTTTAAAGGAGACTTATAGCGTCACCTAGCGGTAAAATTCGAAGTTGGCGATCTTATCTCGAAAACGGCAAGACCACGCGGGAATAAAATAATATTACGAAGTTACACACACAGCGTCATCCATTTTATATGCAAGAACACATGGCACACAATTATACTAAAAATGGAATGCCTCAGAGTCTCAGTTGTTATTTCGCGATTTCTAAACCTGTTCCGTCGCGCGTACAAAATATGTCCTCAAAAATTCGTGTTTGAACTAATTTTGTGCTCGTCTGTATCAGCCAACAGTAGTGGGGGTCTATTCTGGTACCCCCGGGTGGGGTGGGTGTTGGGTTGTGTTCCGCACGTAAACAACGGAACCCAACCCAACCGGGGGTACCAGAATAGACCCCGTGTTCCTTAAACATCGGTTGACTATCGATACTATTGAAGCCAAGTCGATAGCATCGGGTTTTCGGAACTATCGACTGAAACAATCAATAGTATCGACTTTCTCAAAACTATTGATACTATCCATAGTTTTCTCCCTGGCAATACTATCGATGGGCGCATTTTCAGTCGATAGTTTGAAAACGACCGACTGGAACTATCAATACTATAGATAATTTCAAAACTATCGACTGGAAGAACACCTATTGATAGTATCGCCGGGAGAAAACTATAGATAGTTTTGAAACTATTGATAGTTCGGAAAGACTATCGATAGTTGAACTATCGATGTTTAAGGAACACTACTTTGCAGGCACTACAGGCAGGGGATATTGAGAGGGGTTACGCGTAGTGCAATTTCATGTTGTATCACATTAATTAAAAAGAGTGCAATTATTCTAGAGTTAACGCCGGTATAAGGCCGATTTGAAAGACTAACAATTTTCTTGCGAAATAATTTAGTAAGTATTACTTGAATGGAATTGCTTTGGAATCATTCATATATATTACCAATTCCCAAAAATAATTTATGCGTTAAAGGACGTTAATAAAACCAAAAAACGTGCTCAAACTTCGCAAATACACAATTCGTTTTAATTTCATTTAGTTCGCTTACCTGTCAGTAAAGGACTCGTAGGCAACATGTTAGACATACTCCAATCGTAAGCCACATAAAATTTACTGATGTACACATAGAACACCAACACATAACGCACTCAGCATAAGACAAACACAGGACAAAAAATGCAAGAAGAAGCCATTAGTGAGAGAGAACAGCGAGCAACGCCACAAGGCGACATTCGTGAGCTCAAGTTACAACATTCCCCCCCTCCGAATGACAGCGGGGTTCATTCAATTAATTTAATCGACATTAGATTGCAATATTAAAGAAATAATTCAATTAAATTAAATCCTCTCAAAATATTAACAAACTCAATATATGCATGTAATAATCTCACTTAATTTTATTTCAAATTCTAATATTTATATTTTAAAGGCTTAATGTATTCCAAAATCACTTTTCTTCAACTACAGTTTCGTTCTATTTCCCGCTCTGGAGGTATATTAAATCTCTCGTTTTGACATATTTATTGATAAAAGAATATTCTAATTGCTTCCACGCGCCAACATAAATCGCGAAATCAGCGACTTATTGTCGCCACGAATTTTCCCTAAACCACTTACGTAATATACTAAAAATAGCTATTATTCCCTTCACTTTGATCACATGTCTATCTGTTAAAATCCCTACCTGAGAAAAAGCAGGGATATTCTGTTCACTTTTGGCTTAAACTTAAACGAAGATGTACGTACATTTCGTCACTCTCCGATAATAAAAATGAAATTAGTTAATAACTCGGCCTGTTTAATCATTTCACGACTACAATTTCGAAAACATTTCATGCATGTACACTGTAATAGCACAATATAGAAATTTTAATTAAAAATCTTCACATGCAGGATGCCACTAAAGTCATCACTCTTTTAACTACCGAATGGCTGCAGCTATCTTCAAAAGAATGGTGTTTAGGCAAGGTAAAATGACTATGTTCTACTGCATGAAACCACTTACAGCGCCACCTGGTGGGAAACGGTAGAGTTAGTGTTATTATCTCTAAAACGTTACCTGA
>BGPR01003350.1:27598-42827 GCA_013235015.1 Araneus ventricosus | reverse complement strand
CGTATACTCCTAACAGATGTAGAGAAAACCAGCGGGAATGGTCTCTCCTAAACTGTCACGTTTACTCCTAACAGATGTAGAGAAAACCAGCGAGAGTGGTCTCCACTAAACTTTCACGTATGCTCCTAACACATGTAGAGAAAACCAGCGAGAGTGGTCTCCCCTAAACTTCTCGTATACTCCTAACACATGTGCAGAAAAAATAAGATAAAAGACAGTAAAACGAACAAGCGTCCCTAATGCAGTGGAAAACAAAGGCTTGAAAATCGGAAGCCTGGAGGCGAAAGTCCTCGGTAGAAGCGGAAAGGAATTACGCGAGTGAATCGCGCAATTACGCAATAACGGCCTCGCGTCGTTGTGTGATAAGAAAAGACAAATAGGCGATTTGAACAACTTTTTTTCAACCGACTGAAACGAAAATTGGGTTCGGATCTACAATTAATGTTAGCAGGCTTCACACCAATTTTTATTTATCAAAGTCGTAGGATTTACGAGTTATAATGTTTAGAAGTATGCGATTATACAGACCGTCAGACAGTCAACCCTTTGATGGATTTGGCCCAAATTTTGATACTGACCTACATTCCTGGTGATAAAACTGTGTACTAAATTTTATCCATCTAGCTATTCAAGTTTTTGAGTTATAGTGTTCACATGAAAGCGGACAGACAGAATTCCCGTGGACTGATTTTGTCCAAAACCTACATATTATGAGTAAAGACCACATACTAAATTTCATCCATATAGCTTTAATAGCTTTCGAATTATCGTGTTCACAGACAGAAAGACAGACATAATTCCAAAATTGTGTTTTTCGGACTCAGGGAGGTCTAAAACGTGGAGATTTGTCAAAATCTCGATTTCAAATTTTTTGACGATTACAATACTTTCTCTTTGTATATTTCGTATACGAGAAAGTAAAAAAGGATCCACCCAGCATTAGTCTGCTGCTAATCATTTTATCTTAAAACAAAAGGTACCAATTTTCAGGAATTAACGTCTAATATATTCCATGCCTAAAAAGTTCAAAAGGGGTCGTCTACATATTTATAATTGCATTAACTTCAAGATGTCCAATGGAAACACATATTTTTCCTACAATATTTTGAATCTATATAAAAATTTGTGCTGGAATACCAAATTTCGTCATCCCAGCACTTTTGGTTTCGGAATTATAAGCAAATCAAAGTTTGAGTTCCTAATGTTAAAGTAAAACTTTGAATTTTTATTAATATCTTGAGAAATAATGTATTTACCTAGAATAATGCTGGGTGGATACTTTTTTCCCCGCGACTGTACACAAAGCACAACGTGGAAAAAGAAATGGCCGAACGTCATATGCATATAAACTACGTTTATTTAAAAAGTGGTAAAACATGAAAATTTATAGTTTCATACTTAATGAAATGCATTTTATCATGTTTACATTGAAAATATTGCAATTCCGTTGTCACTGTGAATCCATTCCGATTACAACCGGTGTAACGTATTAAAGAAATAATAAGATTTCTTTTTAGAAACACGAAAGGATTTTTTAAGCATTATATTTTGAGGAAAAGTGAAGGGCTCGTTCAAATAATTCTATAACATTACCACATTTAATAATAATTCTATATCATTACCACATTTACTCATTGTTTAAGCCTAACATTTTGTCAGAATAGATTATTACAATTTCTGTGAGAATCGAGAATATCTTCAAGAAGCAGCTAATATTAGCAAAAATCTTAAAAATCAAAATACTCATTACTCTAAAATGAATTTCCGCAGCGTGACAGAAGACAGATGGCGCATTTGGAATTTCCTATCTATCATGCAATAAATAGCGCCATGCGAGCAAACTTGAGTGTAAAGTGACATGATGGGTTATTTTATGGACGACGAAAGATTAGTTTGGATTGGCTTGGCACTTCTGCTTTGTTTCAATTGATATTTTAACCACAGTAAAAAACAAAGAAACCACACAAAGAAAGATAAATATGGTTATAGAAAAACAATTATTGTGTGTGACATGAATTTTATTTTAATTTTGATGGCCATGGAAGGGAATCCGTATGGCATTGTGATTTTATAACAAGAAAATCAACATATATGAAGAGTTCTTTAGTAGTTTGTAGAAAACAGAATGTTCTTTTGTTTAGAAAAGCAGCTGAATTTATTTAAAACACGTACAGTAGCGGAAAAAAAGTATCCGCCCTGCATTATTTTGCCGTCGTTTATCGCATATTAAAACAGAAGGTACCAGGTTTTAGAAATAACGTCTAGTAATAGATTCCATGTTTACAATTTTCATAAGGGGTCGTCTACTTATTTATAATTGCACTAACTTCAAAATTTCCAATGGAAACAGAAATTTTTCTTCATAAATTTCAAAACTACATTAAAATTTATACTCGAATATCGAGTTTCTTCATCCTACCTTTTTTTTGTTTCGAAAAGTATGAGCAAATTTAATTTTGAATATCTAATCTTAAAGTAAATTTTGAGTTTTTATTGGTATCTTGAGAAATAATATAGCTATTGACTTAGAATTTTTATAAGTAGTAGTATGAATTATTCTACACATTTTAAAACAATTTTGAGCACATGAAATATTTCATCAAAATTGATTTTCAAAAACTTTTGAATATCAACGCTTATGAATTTTAACAGTAATCGAGGCAGATAGCCATTTGATAAGCCTATGAAGAATTTCAGCATGTTTGTACCAGTAGTTTTGAGTTTACATTAAATTTTCTATTTTCGCAGTAAAACGAGTAAGTAAACTTAAGGGGACGTCATATATTTCAAAAACATTTTTATTATTAAATATAATCATTACAGCAATTTATTTATAAAATCTAAATATGTAAAGGTATGCGTGTTTATATATAGAAAAATAAAAATTTTATAAATCAAAGTGGTGAACCATTTTATTTAAATCATTATATGAGAAGAATTAGATAATACCAATACCTTAAGCTAATTAAAAATGCTTGAAATTCTATTTTACTAGTAGTTCTGAGAATAGTAGACCTCGCGGCAGAAAAAAACCCCTCTAAAACCTGCTATTAATTGCAGATTTTAAAGATTTTGCCATTTTTTACTCAAGTCTCTGTTTTTTTTAAATAATCACAAAATCAAAATTAAACATCTTGCCATTACTGCAATGACTGAAATGTTAAAATGCTGCCCAACTCCCCAAACATTGAAATCATTAAAATGGCCACCGTGTAGAAACGGAATAAAAAATATATAAATCTTTACAATACGTCGTTTTCTGAAGGCTTCACAGAAAGTTCATACCAAATTCAATGGAAATCGAACAACGCATTTGCGTAACACAAAAATTTTACAAAAAAAAAAAAGACGAAATGTTGAACTTTCGAGTTGATACATGACTCGCGTCCTTCGATCAACTATAGCTGGTACCTATAGTTGAGTAGCACAACGTTAGAGATGTATAAGGGTTTTCTCGTTGAGATGGAGTAGAAGTTTGGAAAATGTGATGCCGTTCCCTTTGATTGATTTTGCTTCAAAAAGGCGTGGTCAGTCCCAAAGTACCGGAAACGGGATGTAAGTCTAAACGAATAATTCTGTGAACAGTAGACCTCACGTCCCAATCCTCTCCAGAAAAAAACTAAGATGTGGTTTTCAACGCAGTCTTTAAAGGTTTATTCGATGATTCTTTTCATTATGAAGACAATATTATTTCCATGAACACAAGGCGTCATAATTTACCTGAAGAGGAGGTAGATTCTTTGTTCCATGTCTACTCTATCTAACAAAACAATTCTTTTAAATCTTAAGCCAATCAGTGTACAATACCATTACAATATGTACACGTTTTGTATTCTTTATCTATAAGACAAATGCATTAACTTATTATTAAAATTATATCAAAAATGAAATGGAATAAAGTTGTAGAAAATTTTACTCTTGAGACTGGAGGTAGTCATTAAATCTTAAAAACATGAACCATTTTGCGAAAATCGTTGAAAAAGTATATTTTCACAAGAAAAGAGACCAGAAACAGATTAGATGGAACTAAACAGGAGAAAGAAACTCTCAACATGGAACTATTATCTTACCTCTCTTTTTCATTAAAATTATTTACGCAAATCTTTGCTCTCATCAGTATTTAAACAATTACAGTTGAATGTCTGCTTTTTTAGCATTAATAAAATTACAATTAAATGTTTCACCTTTGCCAAAATGATTCAAATGTTTTAATGGTACCAAACTAGCCACTGACTCATCAAAACTTTGAAAATAGTAAAATGGCAGAATCTTCAAATGCTATCAAAAAATAAAATTTTTTACATATGCGTCGTTTCCATAATCTCAAGAAACCTTTATGCCAAATTCGAAGAAAATCGAACAACGCTTTTGGCCGTGACTGCGTAACAAACAAATTTACAGAGAGACGGTATGCTCAACGGTCGAGCTGGAACAGAGAAGAATGATGAAGAATAATAATTTTTCAGAATGATCTAGAATTCTCCAGAGAGTTATAGAAGTTTTTTGGCAGTTTTACAGATTTTCAAAATGAAATAATCTTCGAAAATACCCTAGAAAATTCTCAAAAATTCCATAAACGTGACTGCGAATGTCATCTGTGAGGTCACGTCTGGTATCAACCACTCAGAGCCTCAATGGATTTCAGATTTTTCTTGACCGCGCCTCATTTGACGTGTATCACATGAAAATGAATTCACATTCAGTTGCCACTGATTCGCCAATACCTTCTCTAAGAAATACATCACGCCTCTCTCAGGATTCAAACAAACACTCCTTTACCGCATTCTAGAAACACAGCCAATGCCAATAATTCCTCACCACGCGGTGCCACAAGTTCCACTTATGAACATTCTTTCTGCAGTAGCAATCGCACTTTAACAACAAGACCAGTGGCCACAAAAAGGAATGGATCTCATACTATAAACTGTATTAAAACTAATACAAACAAGCGTGCTTTAAAACCCGCTATTATTAACAAAAATACCGAAATTCAAGCCTTCTGTGATCCATGCTCAGACATCACAGTTATTCAACAATCTTGCGTTCCAGCATATTCTGTCATTCACCCGTCGACTGATGGAGAGTTACAGGTTGTTGATCACAAAATAAAACCAGTAGGTTGTATTTCCTTAAGCAGTAATGTTGACAAAATTAGTCTCTTCATGCCAAAAGTTGGCATTTGCACCCAACTTCCATATCTGCTTATCCTAGGATTTGAATGGCAACAACAAGTTCAGTGCATTTACGAACCTAGTGGTTCATTATGTATAACGACACCATCTGCATATCATTTGAATGCATACAGGCCTCCAGACCCAGTATTAGTTCCATTACTTCTAACGAACTTTCTTTACCGCCTTTGGGAGATGCTATTTTACCAGTAGCAGCGCCAAGTTTGTTTCATACCGATACGCAATTCATTCCAAAACCAATTCATAGATTGACTGACGATATTATCGGTTTAGAAAATATTTATTCTAAGCATGAGAGCAATAAAACCTTGAACGCAATCACTTTTCGAAAAGAAAATAATAAATTCATTGATATTTCTTAAGAAAGATCCGTCTCAAAAGATAATGAAAATGATTTATTTGAAGTTCCTAATTATGAAAAACGCAAAACTGAGGAACCAGGAAATAATGTCAAGCCTCTAAATGAAAGGGATAAAGTAAAAATGGTAAAATTGGATAGTAGTGAAATTAGAGAAGATCTTTCCAAAAGATAAACCTATGTTTGATAGTCCTCTGAATTATGGGGATAAGCTCGACCTTCTACCTCCTGCCAGGGCCGAAACCGCAAATAATGCGTGCGAAAGACGCATGGTCAACGAATGGGGATTTCAATTTCGTCGACACCTCTATTCATTTGAACCTGGAGATCTTGTATTGTACGACTGACCGAGACAATGCGATTGCAAGTTCACGCCAATGTTAAAAGGACCATTGATGACTGTCTAGACATACGTTACGGAGTCCTCCGCCCCTGTCGTCGTGAACAATGCGCATAAACAGGGCATGGTGGAGGCCCGTGAAATCCAACGATCCGCGATGACCACATCCAGTTTCACAGGCCTGACGCCCGACGCAACCAGTGCAAAGAAGTCCAACCCGAAGGCATTGACCCTAGAGGCGCGTCATGTCGAAACAATCGTGTGCCTGTAGTCATCATTCTCTGTCCTGGAACCGTCGTGTTAGCTCGGAGCTGTGGCCACAGAAAGTCCGAAGACCTCCACCACGAGGCCCCTTCTATGCCCCAGCGGGCAGAGCAGTCCACTCCTTGATTTCTAGCTCCACGGAAAGACCACGACTTCTTCCTGGCAATCGAGAGGCTAGTCCCGGACAAGTCCGAAAGCATGTTGCGCATCATCTTGCCTGAAACCACTTCCACCAAACTCCATCATGGCTGTGGTTTACAGTCGGGATTCCCCGATTGTACAGTCGGGACCGTATGCTACGAGATCAAGTCTAAGGAGACATAAAAAAGCTTCTGAAGTCGTTCGCACATATCTTCGTCCATACCATGACCAGACGCTGGTCATCCAAAAATATTCAAGCTCCGAGAAAGAGGCGGCATTGGAAGTTTAAGAGTTATTATTTTTAACTTATGACATGCGGCCCAACCGTCACGCATCAATGAGATACGAACAATATCTTCGATAAATATCATTTCTTTTTCGCCTTCCTTTTTCGCTTTAATTTCAAAATTTCTTTTCTAAACATTTCATTGAGACGGGACGAATGCAAGGCTCCAATTTATTTTTAAAATTTATTTTGGTAATAAAAGAGTGAGTGGCAACAGAACAACAAGTTTATGGCATCAGAGTTGTAAATATTATTATTCGTTTATCGCTGTCCTGTTAAATAAATGTTAAATAATTTTATAATCTTTGGCAATCTTTAATTTAGAATTAAAAGTTATTCACCATCTAAATTCAGTCTTTTATACCTTATACATACATGCAATAATAATTTTGTTGGTGTAGTCGTTAAGTAATGAACAGGCCGAATAAATAACTATTTTTCATTTATTATCAATATACGGGAGAGTGGCGTAATATACGCGCATCTCCTATGAAAGTTTCAAGTCAAAAGAGAGCGAAAAAATCCCTGGGTTCTCTCAGATAAGAGATTAACATATAGACATGTGATCAAAGTGAAGGGAATATTAGATATTTTTAGTAAAATACGTAAGTGTTTTAGGGAAAAGTCTGGAGCCAAGAAGACGCCGTCATGATTTTCTGTGGGAGCGTGGAAGCGATTTCAGTATTCCTTTTACAATAAATAAGCCAAAATGCGTGATTTAATAGCCTCCAGCGCGGGATATAAAACGAAACTGGAGTTTAAGAAAAGGGATTTTAGAATGCATTAGTATTGCACTAAGATTTTAAAATGTATAATATTAGAACTTATAAAGTAAAATTAAGTGAGATTATTACATATATAAAATGTTTACGTTGTTGTAGTCGTTAAACAAAAAACACAGGCCGAGTAATTAACTAATTTTCATTTTATTATGGGAGAGTGACGGAATGCACGTACATCTTAATATAAGATTTCAAGCCAAAAGAGGACAGAAAATCCCTGCTCTTTCTCAGGTAGGGATTTAACAGATAGACACGTGATCAAAATGAAGGGAATAATAGCTGTTTTTAGTATATTACGTAAGCGTTTTAGGGAAAATGCATGTCGGCAATAAGTAGCTGATTTCGCGATTTGTGTGCGCGTGGAAACGATTAAAATATTCTTTTAGTAATAAATATGCCAAAACGAAAGATTTAATATACCTCCAGCGCGGGAAATAGAACGAAACTGGAGTTTAAGTAAAGTAATTTTGGAACTCATTAAGACTTTAAAATATATAATATTAGAATTTGAAATAAAATTAAGTGAGATTATTACATACATATATTATGAAGATTATAGGTAACACACATACATGAACATCAACAAAAGCCGGCTCAAAATTTAAGCAGGCTGAGCATGTTAGTAGTGTATCAAGGGTAAAAATAGATTGCGTCAGTCGTCGAATAGTGAATTTTGAAAAATGTATAAAAATTAAAGATAACATTCTACAAGTATGGAATTAGATCATCAATGAAAAGCTAAGTTTCTGAATTTTAAACCGGAGAAGTAATAGGCTTGGTGCAATTATGTTCTTCGAAGTTATTGAATAAAATAACCGTTTAAACTTCGATTGATTTTTAATTAACTAAAGATTAACTAGGAAGAAGTTACGTAGCAAACTTGGCAGCTCAATTTACAGTTAGTAGGCCAGTCTAAAAGCATTATTAGGTTAGAACCTTAAATCATTTCTGTACTCTATCTTCTCTAAAATGTCTTAACTTTAGACCCCTATATTTTTATTTATTTTATTTTTAATTCCATCTATGTCAGTGAAGGATTTTCACTTTTTCCTACAATGACGCAAAAATAAATATTTGAGTCGGGAAAAAAAACCTGTTAGAAGATTAAACTAACTTATCCTAGACCAGATGTGAATTAATAAAAATTCAATCGACAATTAATTCGTATTTTTATTAAAAAATTATCGTACTTAAGTGGGCTGATACTCAATCTAAAATACATTTGAACTTTTTAAGAAGTAAACGCTGAAAGGATTCAAAAGCATTTTAAACATTTATTTCTGATTTATAGTAGTTGAAACCAGGAACTCTCGAATTTTGAAGCAATACAGAACGAAATTGATATTTTAAAGATAATTAAGTTGCTTCAGTGACCTTTCAAGCGCTGTCTTCAGCTACTGTAATATTAGGAAAACTTACCTCAAATAGTTTTCATAACTAACAAACAATATAAAACATAATTCAACAATGATTATCTATTGCACTTAAAAGTTAATTATTAAAATGTTTTGGAATATTTCCATAAAGAGCCTTTCAGGAAATTGAATTCTCATTTTGTTTTTGTGACAACTGCAGCAATTTTAGATTTAAAGTAAGTTTATTTTAAAATTTAATGGCATTAATTTGATATTTATATTATATTGACGGAATTCTTTCACTTTTTAATCGTATTGAGAGACCTTTGTATTTATCGGACACTTATTTATTATATATATTTTAATATTGAAAATATTTGCAATGTTAAAAATAAAAAATACCTACCAGACTTTACTAAAATTTAATTTTTAAGCTATTTCCTTCATTTGATAAAATTACCCAGATTTTTTGTATGTTTCATAGAACTATTATTAACTTTTGCTCATATTACATCAGTTTCCTCCATAGTCAACAATGCGAACGAATTAAATAAATAAATACAAATCAAGAAATATCCAACCGATTGTTATAAAATTTCACGGGATAAAACTAAAGTATACTTCCTTTAAATCGTGAAAATTGCAAAGCTCTTCTGTATTTAGTTCCAGCGTTATGAATTTTGTGTCGCAAGAAACGAAACTTGTCCACTGTGTTGCCTCATAATTTTGAATCGCGGTCAGATGTCGAGAACAGTACCTGAGCTAACCCCCCATTTCCAAACTCCACCAGCAACAACGCATCTCAGCCTCAACGCGTGCATCTCAAGTGAAGAGGGTTGGAAAGTATATATTTTTGTCCTTAAAGCCGAACCTTAACGTTAAGCAACCGCAGTGATACTTACACGCAGTGCCTGCACTTTAATACTCCAATCCTAAGATAGAGCTTTTTTTAATTACAAGGATTAAGCAACCAAATACAGAATGAAACAAAAATTTCATTATTATATCAAAAAATTACTTTTACTTAAAAAGTGGTACAAAAAAATTAATACCTTTTACTTAATGTAATGTATTTTATAATGTTTACATTTGACTGAAAAGATGCGAATCACGTATTCTCAGTGAAACTATTTCGATTACAACTGGTGTAAAATGTCAGAAAAATATTAAGATTAAGCTTTTTTAGAAACAAAGAAATTAATAATTATGATATTTGGAGGAAACGGGAGGGATAAGTCCAAGAGTATAATTAAACAAAATTATATCATTTGCTGATTTTTTAAGTCTAAAATTTTCTCAGAACAGTTTATTCCATTTTCTAAGTGAATCGCCAATATCTTCAAGAAGCAGCTAATATTAGTAAAAATCTCGAGAATCAAAATATCCATTCCTCTGAAATGAGATTTCGCAGCCTAGAAGAAGATGGACAGCACATTTGGCACTATCTATGTGCAGTGCAGTAGATAGCGCCATTCGCGGAAACTTGAGTATAAAGTACATTGAAGGGTAATTTTATGGAAACGAAAGATTGGTTTGTGTACATGAGTACCAGTGCTAGACACTTTTGCTCTGTCTCAATAACTATTTTAATTACAGTTATAAACAACATATTGCGGTCACCAAGATTGCAGATTAGATGAATAACGAAAAAAAAAAGACGCCACACAAGAAAAGATAAATGAACTTATAGAAAAACAATTCTTGTGAATGATATGGATTTTACTTTGATTTTAATGGCCATGGAAGGGAGACCGTATGATATTATCATTTTATAACAGGAAATGAAATATATATGAATAATTGCATAATAGTTTGTAGAAATCAAAACAATCTTTTGAATAGAACAGCAGTTAAATTTATTAACAAATGTTATTTTCCCGTATGTTTCATAATGTAAAAGACTTTAGTTTAAATCAGTATTTTTGGCATGCAAAGCACTATAATTAGCACAAGTTTTGCCCTGACAAATGGTTGGGGGTTTTATGTATAGTTTCTGCTAACTGACAGACAGAAAGACTGCTAAAAATTAGAACTAGATCTCTCATGTCTATTATGTTGATTAATTCCATTCATTTCACGTTCTATACACTACTAGTTATTATCAATATCACAACAAGATAATCTATATATAAGTTCCATGCTAGTTTGTAGGAAACAAAATATTGTTTTGAATAGAAAACTAGCCAAATTTATTAAAAAACGTATTTTTGTCTTGTGTGTTTCATAATCCGGCTGCAATATGTTTAAACAGATTTTGTCTGTTGCATGGTAAGCACCAAAACTAACACTAGTTCCACTCTGACGATTGCTTTTGGATTTTGTGTATAGTTCTTCTTGACTGATAAACAGACTGATAGAAATTATTAGCAGATTTCCCATGGTAGGGCTTCTAAAATTTGCGTTAATTAACTCAACTCATTTCTCTTTCTATAAAATTCTAATTTTTATCAATATGACAATTAAAATACATTTTCCTCCAACATTAGGGTAAAAGCTTTTTCAGTCCAATTTTCAAACGGATAAAAATAAAATCATGAAAATTTAATAAAAATCGGCATGAAACGGTTATTGATTGTATATTACCTAATTTCAATATCGGGTATAATTTAAAATTAAACTGTTGCGTATATTTTTTACCAAAGTCGGCATTGAAAAAATTAATTAGTGCATTTTAATAAGGAATGTGTCATCCCCTAGGTGTAATGCACTGGTGGCATCAATTTTCCACGGTTTCCTTTAATTTGTTGGACTCCGAAGTGGGAAGTAACGGCCATTCATTTATCAACATTTCTTCGAGCTCAATTAATGATCGGTAGAATACTTGAAGAAGCCACTTGTCTTCAGAGGTTTTCCCTAAGATACTCTCTCGGAGTAAGTCCGGAAATTGAGCTGGTCAGTGCATTTGTTCAAAACATGATCTTCACGATATTTCACGAACTTGCTTCAGCTTTTTTCAGATCATCTAAATGGATGGAAGAGTCCATATGCCCCGTTTGCGTTGGGCACTAATGATTGAGTAAAATATGTGTTCCGACGACAGTTCCACGATTCTCGCCATGTTATTGCGAACCATAAATTTTTTTAGCATCTTAAGAATTGTGCTTTACTTTTGGACACCAGTGTACGTGAATAAAAGTTCTTACATATACGTCGTTTTATATAACCTCAAGGAACTTTCATGCCAAATTCGGAGAAAATGGAACAACACATTTGGCCGTGACTGCGTAACAAAGAAATTTACAGAGGGACGAAGTGCTGAACGGTCGAGCAGGAACAGACACCTCGTTTCTCTCGGTTTATAATGTTGCACCATGATCTAGAATTCTCAAAACTGTTGTAGAAGATTTTGGCAGTTTTACAGTTTTCCGAAATAAAATAACTTCTAAAATAACTAAAGTAATAATAAAATTTGATCTTTAAGATATTCCATGACCTTTCTTCAGCTCTTTTCAGATCATTTAAATAGATGGAAGAGTCCGTTTGCCCTGTTTGCGTTGGTAACTAAAAGAATCTTAAGAACTGTGCTTTAATTTCGTACACCAGTGTACGTGAATAAAAGTTCTTATATATACGTCGTTTTCCTATTACCTCAAGGAACTTTCATGCAAAATTTGAAGAACACCGGACAAAGGGTTGGCCGTGACTGCTTATCAAACAAATTTACATACAGACGAAATGTTGAACGGCCGAGCTAAAATAGGAACCTCGCTTCGCTTGATCCATAATGTTGCAAGTTGATCTAGAATTCTCCAAAAGAGTTGTAGAAGTGTTTGGCCATTTTACAATTTTCCAAAACGAAATAACCTTCGAAAATATTCTTGAAAAATCTCAAATGTTCCATAAACGTGACTGCGCATATCATCAAAATCAAAAATTTGCTGAGCTGTGGCACTTGCACATCGTTTTGAACGATTTTCACATCACGTATCACTCAATTTAAAGATAGTATGTCAGCTTTAAAAGATTATTATCTTAAAACTGTAAGAAACGACGAATGTATGAAATGCCTAATTAAAATGCAATGTGAAACTTGCATAAACCATTGTTCTTCCAACAAGAAGAAGAAGAAAATGACTTATCTTTATCAGCGCGTCATCTTTAAATATTTAAACATTCCTTGCATTTTATTCTTTTCAAGCACAACTGAATTCATTATTGTAGAATGGAGACAGCTCCCTAAGACGACTGAAGCACGAGAATTTGCCGCAAATACTTTAAACAAATATTTGCTGACAATTCTATGGAATGAAGCTCACTTTAAACTTCATGTGGTTGGATGACTGCGAAGCATACTTAATGAAGTTCTCGGAATGTGAATGTATAATTTGAATTAGTATTCGTATTATCGAACTTCAAAAATTAAATATTGAATGAGTGCTCGGGGGCTTCTACACTCCAAACTCAACAACGAGATATTTGTTTCAAATTTGAAGAGCGTAAAATCTCGTAACAAAACGGGATTTGGTGAAAAACTAATTAAAAGGGTAGAACAGGGAATTTTCTTCCTCTAATTAACTTCAGAACGCATGGATAAAATACAAGTCTTTCCCGTTTTAAAAAATAAAAGCCGGATGTTGTTTGTATATTTCATATTCGAATAAGATTGTCAGCAGGAAAATAAATGTCAACAATTCCAGAAGGAAATTCAACATCCGTTAGTCAAAATGAGTTACTTGAGATACATACGAACTTACCTTATAGATTAGAATCCAATATCAAACAATTTAAGGTATCTTCATCGTAATCGATCTCCAATCTTTATTAATAACACTAAGACAATGAGTTGCTATTAATGTTCCTAATGTTCCTTATTCGAACTTGGAGTCATAGCTAATCTATCCGATTGTAATGGGAGATAGAATATTTTCTTGTTTCCAACCACGGCAAATATGCTATAAGCTTCTTTCAACTCTAAAGTGTTACGAAAATTGAAAACAACTGTCATATCAATTAACCAAGGGGCACCAAAATGTTAGCTGTTGAAACTGAGAAGAAAAAACCTGGAATGATATCTTTAAAAATAAACTTATTTTAGGTAATAATTATCCTATAACTTTAAACATTTTTAAATTTTGATGAATTTAGACAAAGTGTTAAAACTGGCTGGAAAAATGAAGCTGCTTGGAAAACATTCCATCACTATAGTTTTCTGAAGTTTGGATTTAGTTAAAGAAAAACTACGCATTTACGAATAATTTAGCCAATTTAATATTTACATCACATGGCTATTCTTCAAATCTGTAATTATAATTATTTACAAGCTGCATTGTTTTATCATCCGTCACTTTACATTCTTCATCGGCAATCATTTATTCACTAATAAAAATTAACGAATCCGCGTTCCACGTCCACCCATTCACCCATAGGGTTTAGAGTCTACTAGGGTGGACGGGAAAAAAAATTAACGAATGATTAAATACTACATTCAATGCCATAGAGGTCTAATCGACTTTGAGTCATCAACAGCACTTAATGTATGCCAACTGTTCTTGACGCCCTATAAATAGCGAAAGCAGTATAGTAACTATAAGCAGTGAAACAAACTCAGTTCATTTTTTGATTTTTAATTTTTATTGAATTCAGAACCGATGCCGGCTGAAATGAAACTTGGAGAACTGAAACTTTTGTTTATACAGGGTAAACACTCTAAATATGGTTCAAACGATAATATACTGCTTTGAATGACGTAAAGAGCAATATTTCATGCTTTTCGAGTACATAAATATATTGCTAAAAAAATTACGGACTCTACATTTTTATAGAATTCCCTAGTTATATTAGTCATATTTGGTAAAATATTTTTCAATCACAAAATAATCCAATCGTCTGTGACTAACACTGACCGAGTCATGAAACTTTGAATATCGCTTTTTTCGACTCATTTCTTTTGCTACCTCGAAGAAGACCCTGGAATCAATGCGTAGCGTTTGCTTTTCGAGACCGCTGATTGATTAAAAATTATGAAAATTAAATTCCATATATTCGTCAATTTCAGACTCGGAAGATTGGAGCTTTTTTGTTTGTAATTTTACTGTGTAAAGAATACTTCATAAATATGACTTATTAATTAATATGACCGGAGGAATGTATAAAAATTTTAACTCAGCAGTGCATTTATTGATTCAAATAACATCTATACATATAAAAGAGGAAAGTTTTTTTGCGTGTTTGTTGTTCCTTTTTTGGTTCTTTATGCACACCCACACTGTTGGACTTACGGCTACCAAATTTGGTACATTGATGGATTAGCACAAGAGGGAGCTAACGTCGTAAAAATTATTTTAAAATTCGAATAAGATTTTTATTTATTTAATTAAATAACAAAAATTAAGCTATTTTTAGATGTTTTTCGCCAATAACTTCTGAAATACTCATGGTACGAAAATTATTTTTACATCATCCTAAAGAGCAAACAATTATCTTTTTAATGATGCCAATTTAATTGCTGTACAATATTATCTCTAACTGTAATTAAGGTTTCAAAATTTCTTTTAAACTCAATTTGTAACAA
>BGPR01003350.1:11860-27588 GCA_013235015.1 Araneus ventricosus | reverse complement strand
AATTTTTTTCACTTTTAATCGTCTTGAGAGGCATTAGTATTTATTGCACAAATATTCATTATATATATTTTAATACTGCAAATATGTGGACTGTTAAAAATAAAAAAATACCTAGCAGATTCTACTAAAATTTAATAAATCTTAATTTTAAGCTATTTCCTTCGTTTGATAAAATTTACCAGATATTTGTTTCTGTTTTATACAAATATATTAAATTTTGCGCAGATTATAATAGTTTCCTCCAAAGGGAATGAATTAAATAAATTAATACAAATTAAAAAATATCCAACCGATTGTCATGAAATTTCACAGGAAACAACTTAAGTATATTTTCTTTAAACTGCGCAAATTACAAGGCTCTGCTGCATTTACTTTTAGCAGCTATGATTTTTCTCATGCTAGAAACGAAACTGGTCCACTGTATAGCCTCATAATTTTGACCTGAGCTAACACCCCCATCTCCAATTTTCTACACTCCACCAGCAAGAACTCATTTCAGCCTCAACGCGTGCATCTCAAGTGAAGGGGATTGGAAACTAGATCTTTTTAACCGTTAAAAGCACCCGCAGTGATACTAATACGCATTAATGCTCCAAGCCGTGGGGATAGAGCGTCATAAGCAATGAGTGATGTTATGCAAGAACCTGCGTTTCTAAAATTTCATTAATTTATTACATATATTATTTTTATTTAAGAAGTGGTAAATAAAAAAAATCCTTAGTTCATACTTAAAGTACCGTATTTTATCACGTTTACGTTAGACTGAAAAGATGAGAATCACGTAGTCACTGTGAAACCATTCCGATTACGAACGAGTGGAGTGTTGAGAAAATATCAAGATTAAGATTTCGGTTTAGAAACAGAACACTACTAAATGAGAATGATATTTGGAGAAAACTGGAAGAACTCGTCCAAATTGTATAATTAATCAATATTATATCATTACCACATTTACTCATAGCTTAACTATAAAGTTTTGGCGGAATAATCTATTACAATTTCTGTGCAAATCACCAATATCTTCAAGAATCAGATAATATTACAAGGTGCGTTCGAAAAGTTCGGTGAATGGTCCCGTAGTAGAATAATCGCGCTGGTTCGGATGCTGCCCTCACGCAGACGCATTGAGAGAGATGGCAACTAGTGCCCCCTAGTGTGCAAATCAGTATAGTTAAGCGGAAGTGCGCGCTACGACCAATTTAACGAGTCAGTGTGAGAAGGCGCGTCACTGCGAAATGTAGCAACGCGTGACATCAAGTTTTGTTTCAAATTATGCAGAACGGCGACGGAGACACACGAAATGTTAGTGAAAGTGGACGCAGTGAGTAAAAAGTGTGTTTTTGAGTGGTTTAAACCCTTTAAAGACGGAAACGAAGCTGTCAAAGATGAGCCGCGTTCCGGTCGACCACCAACAAGCACAACTCCAGACAACATCGAACGACTGCGACGGATGCTTGCGGTTGATCGACGGCTGTCTTTGAGAATGATAGCAGAAGAATTGAAGATAAGCCTAGACAGTGTGAGCAACATTATTCACGAACATTTGCAAAAGCGTAAGAAAAAGGTCTACGGTTTTCCGACATTACTCAGATCTAGCAACGTGTGACAACGGTGCTTCGGGCGATACCGAAAGAACAGTTTGCTGACGGTTTCCAGCAGCTGTACAACCGATGTCAAAAGTGTATTGTAACTAATGATGATTACTTTGATTGCTAGTAAAGGTATTTTGTTTGTATACATTGTTTCCTTAATTTTATGATACCATTCACCGAACTTTTCGAACGCACCTTGCAGTAAAAATCTTGAAAATCAAAATATTCATTCCTCTGAAATGAGTTTTCGCATCGTAGCAGAGGATAGATGGCGCATTTGGTACTATCTATTTGTAGTACATTAGATAGAGCTATACTCGAAAATTTGAGAGTAAAGTGGCATTGAAAGTAATTTTTATGAACGAAGAAAGATTGGTTTGTGCACATTGTTACCAGTGCTAGACACTTCTGTTCTGTCTCAATTGCAACTTTAACCACAGTGAAAAACATATCGCAGTCCCCAAGATTCTAAATGAGATGAATAATAATAATACTAAAAAAACACGATACAAAGAAAGATAAATAAACTTATAGAAAAACAATTATTGTGAGTGATATGGATTTTAACTTAATTTTAATGGTCATGGAAGGGAGTCCGTATGTAGATCAGAATTTATAACAAGATAATCAATATATATTTAAGGAGTTCCATACTAGTTTGTAAAAAATCAAATATTCTTTTGAATAGAAAACTAGCCAAATTTATTAAAAAACGTATTTTTGTCTTGCTTGTTTTATAATCCGGCTACAATATTTTTAAACAGTTTTTTGTTTGCTGCATGGTAAGCACAATAACTAGCACCACTTCCCCTCTGACGATTGCTTTTGGATTTTGTGTATAGTTTCTCTTGACTGATAGACAGACTGCTTGAAATTAGTGGCAGATTTCCCATGGTAGAGCATGTAGTACAATTTACGTTAATTAACTCAACTCATTTCACTTTCTATACAATTCTGGTTATTATCAATATGACAATTAAATACATTTCCCTCCAACAATAAGGTAAAGGTTTTTATTTCAGTCCAATTTTCAAGCAGTTAAAAATAAAATCATGAAAATTGGAACAAATGTGCATCAAGCAGTTATTGATTGAATTTTACCTAATTTTAGTACCGAGTAACATTTATAATTAATTTTACACATATTTCTTTTACAAAGGTCAGCTATATAAAAAAATTAATTATTGCATTTTAATAAGGAATGTGTCATCCCCAAGGTATAATGCACTGGTGGCATCAATTTTTCACGATTTCCTTTTATTTGTTGGACTCCGGAATGGGAAGCAACCGATCATTAACCAACAATTCTTCAACCTTATTTAACGGCCGGAAGAATACTTGAAGAAGCCACTCGTCTTCAGAAGTGATTCCAAGGATACTCTATCGGAGTAAGGTCCGGAAATAGTGTTGGTCATTGCATTTGCTCCAAAATTTGATCTTCAAGATATTGCACGGCCTTTCTTCAGCTGTTTCCAGATAATCTAAATAGATAAAGAGTCAGTTTTCCCTATTTGCGTTGGGCACAAGAAGAATATTAAGAACTGTGTACGTGAATAAATGTTCTTACATATACGTCGTTTTCTATAACCTCAAGGAACTTTCATGCCAAATTCGAAGAAAATCGAACAAAGGATTTGGCCGTGACTGCTTATCAAACAAATTTACATACAGACGAAATGCTGAACGCTCGAGCTGGAATAGAAACCTCATTTCGTTTGATCCATAATGTTGCAAATTTATGTAGAATTCTCCAAAAAAAGTTGTAGAAGTGTTTGGCCATTTTACAATTTTCCAAAACGAAATAGCCTTCGAAAATATTCTTGAAAATTCTCAAATGTTCCATAAACGTCAAAAATCAAAGCTTTGCTGAGCTGTGGCACTTGCACATCGTTTTGAACGATTTTCACATTACGTATCACTCAATTTAAAGATACTATGTCAGCTTTAAATAATTATTATCTTAAAACTGTAAGAAGAGACGAATGTATGAAATGCCTAATTGAAATGCAATGTGAAACTTGCATAAAGCATTGTTCTTCCAACAATAACAAAAAGAAAATAGCTCATCTCTATCAGCACGTCATCTGTAAATATTTTAACATTCCTTGCATTTTATTGTTTTCAAACACAACTCAATTATTGTAGAATGGAGACAGCTCCCTAAGACGACTGAAGCACGAGAATTTGCCGCTAATACTTTAAACAAATATTTGCTGACAATTCTGTGGAATTAAGCTCACTTTAAACTTCTGTGGTCGAATTACTGCGAAGCATACTTAATGAAGTTCTCGGGATGTGAATGTATAATTTGTATTAGTTTTCGTATTATCGAACTTCAAAAATTAAATATTGAATGAGTGCTCGGGGACTTCTACACTCCAAACTCAACAATCAGACATTTGTTTCAAGTACGAGGAGCGTAAAATCTCGAAACAAAACTGGATTTGGTGAAAAACTAATTAAAAGGGTAGAACAGGGAATTTTCTTCCTCTAATTAACTTCAGAACGCATGAATAAAATACAAGGCTTTCCCGTTTTAAGAAATAAATGTCTGATGTCGTTTATATACTCCATATTTGCATAAGATTGTCATCAGGGAAATAAATGTCGTCAATTCCAGAAGGAAATCAAAATCCCGTTAATGAAAATGAGTTACTTAAGGAAATTATGACGCACCTTAAAGATTAGAATCCAATATCAAACAATTTAAGGTATCGACATCGTAATCTATCTTCAATCTTTATTAATAACAGTAAGAAAGGAGTTGCTTCTAATGTTCCTTAGTAGAACTTGGAGTGATAACTAATATATCCGATTGCAATGGGAGAGAGAATATTTTCTTCTTTCGAACCACGACAAATATGTTATAAGCTTCTTTCAACTCTAAAGTGTACCGAAAATTGAAAACAACTGTCATATCAATTAACCAAGGAGCACCAAAATATTAGCTGTTGAACTGGGAAGAAAAAAAACCCGGAATAATATCTTTAAAAATAAACTTATTTTAGGTAATAATTATCCTATAACTTTAAACATTTTTAAATTTTGATGAATTTAGCCAAAGTGTTAAAACCAGCTGGAAAACTGAAGCTGCTTGGAAAAAATTTTTATACTACAGGTTTCTGAAGTTTGGATTTAGTTAAAGAAAAACTACGCATTTATGAATAATTTAGTCAATTTAATATTACAGCTAATTTTACATCACATGGCTATTCTTCAAATTTGTAAATATAAATATTTACAAACTGCATTGTTTTATCATCCACCACTTCACATTCTTCATCGGCAATAATTTATTCACTAACAAAAATTAACGAATCCACGACCCACGTCCACCGACTCACCCATAGGGTTTAGAGTCTACTAGGATGGATGGGAAAAAATTAACGAATCCACGTCCACCGACTCACCCACAGGGTTTAGAGTCTACTAGGATGGACGGGAAAAATTAACGAATCCACGACCCACGCCCACCGACTCACCCATAGGGTTTAGAGTCTACGAGAATGGACGGGAAAAAAATTAACGAATGATTAAAGACGACATTCAATGCCATAGAGGTCTAATCGACTTTGAGTCATCAACAGCACTCAATGTATGCCATCCGTTCTTGACGCCCTATAAATAGCGAAAGCATTATAGAAACTATAAGCAGTGAAACAAATCGGCTCATTTTTAGATTTTTAAATTTTATGGAATTCAGAACTGATGTCGGCTGAAACGAAACTTGGGCAAATTGAAACTTTTGTTTATACAGGGTAAACACTCTAAATATGGTTCAAACGATAATATACTGCCAGTTTTAATAATGCTTTGAATGACATAAAGAACAATATTTCATGCTTTTCGAGTACATAAATATATTGCTGAAAAAATTACGGACTCTACATTTTTATAGAGTTTCCTAGTTATATTAGAGTCATATTTGGTAAAATATTTTTCTGTCACCAAAGAATCCAATCTTCTGTGACAAACACTGACCGAGTCATGAAGTTTTGAATATCGCTTTTTTAGACCCATTTAAAACATTTCATTTGCTACCTCGAAGCAGACCTTGGAATCAATGCGCAGATTTTGCTTTACGCGACCGGTGATTGGTTAAAAATTATGAAATTTAAACGCCATATATGCATCAATTTCAGATTCGGATGATTGGAGCTTTTTTGTTTGAAATTATACTGTGTAAAGAATATTTCATAAATGTGACTTATCAATTAATTTAACCGAGGAATGTATAAAAAATTAATCTCAGCAGTATATTTATTGATTCAAATTTCAGATGGCAGTTTTAGCGGTGCCAAGGAGACAAAACATTACTTCATTTATACAGCATAAAGATAATCAAATAATTTGAAATAGTAAATAAAGCAAATTTAAAAATAAATTTGAACATTAATAAAATAAATTTAAGGCGGGATTATTCTTATTCTTTGTCTGTGAGTTGAATTTGGTCATTGTAATTCTTTGCAAGAGCTGAGTAAGTTTGAATATTTCTTTTTTACTGATATTTCTATGAAGGTATTTTTGTCGGAAGGCTAATACATTTTAAATCAATCTTGTCAGCGGTAATATGTATGTTTTCTCTTTCTGAAATTTCTTTTGTTGTTTATTTATCTTGTTTGTCTTGTGGTTTGGGAAATTTCGGGCTATGAAGAGACTTTGGTTAGACTTAAATAAAGCCGCTTACAGGAAAATTTCCCAATTTATTTGAATCTATTTCGAATTTAGTCTATAGCCCTTGGAAAAGTGGAGTAGAATGGATTCCTTATTTGTTTAATTCGATTCTATCAGAGTTATTCCTTGCTTTTTACTTTCTTCGAATCATCATTAACTGCATTTCTAAAAGTTTTTAAAGCAAAATATAATTAGGGGGCGTAAAAATAATACCAGGCTCCGAGGGCCAGAACGAAAAATGTTACAGTGAAAAACTGTTTAATTAAACTTCAAGTGTTATAAAAGTACGTAGACTTGAAAATATCTCTACGCCGAGCAACGCTGGACATACAAGCCAGCAATAAGTCAATTTTGCCGATAAAAAATGTTTACCATAATTTCGGATCTTCAGGCATTTTCGTTCAATCCATACTGTTATAAGTTGATAAAAAGGCTATATTTGAAAGTTTTAATTAAAAAAGAAAGGATTCAAAGAAGATTGGAGAAAGTGAGTGACAATATTTGTAGGAAAAAAAACCAGGAGGCCGGTATTTGAAAAAATATGAATTCCGATCAACGCGGGTTTTCAGCTACTAAAATATAATTCTTTACGTCACTTAAAGCATCTTTTCTATCATAAGTGCGTGCTCATGACTATAGTTTACTATTTGGAAATTGGCTATTGGGCCACATTCAGTGGCGGTTTTTCGCGCAGGCATTTGAGGTGCTCGCATCGTGCCTTGAGAATCTAGGGGCCTCAAAACCTTTTTGATTTACGTCGTAAAGTTTATTTGCGACATTGAGAAGGCGGGGGAGGGGGTTCAAAGTAGTCTTGCTCCTGTTTCGTCATTTTGACAAAATCCGCCAATGAGCACGTTTAGAGGTGACACGTTGTATAAAGAAATCCTCTGAAGTATAACTATTATATAAAGTTAAAGACTTTTTGACATTTTTTAAAAGTTTGTGGCATAAGAAAATTCAAATAAATACTTTTTTTCTTTAAATTCGGATGATATTTCGACTAAAGACATCGTAAAAAGAATACTGCTTAAACACAGCAAATCAGTGTACTCAAAATAACAGGCATTATTTACTCGGCATACAATGTTATTTTGAGTTAGTATATGCAATGAACAGGAGAAAAAACTAGGAAAACAACGCCGTGATTAGCACTTTATCTTAAATATAAGGTTACTAGCTGAAAACCCGGCATTGCCCGGAATCCATATTTTTTAACATACCGGCCTTCGTTCCGGATTTCATAATAGCAATAACTAAATGTTGTAATTTTTCCTTTGACAGGTATATGTTCTCATCCTATGATTTCAATGTAATAACAGTTTTTTGGCAGAAAGGGACACGTTATTGTCATTTTGTTACTTTTGTTATTAATATTTCAAGTGGCTCTTTTTTCACTCGTTTGTTATTTCTTGAATGCTTAGTTGCGCATTAACGTCTCGAATGGAAGTAACACTTGGCCATTTTGGACGACCCATAGTGGTTCACTCTCGGTTTGTAGTGCCAAAAACATCGAAGTTTCGAGGTCGGTAAATGGGTTAACTTCCTCTCGGGGTATGTAGAGAACCATTCGGAACCCTTAAAGCCGTAAATTGTTTTGTATAAACACGCAGACTTAGGAGGGTTTACGGAGGTTAAAGTTGGGGAATGTCTTTCGAACACTTGAGTCGCGTTTGAGTCATCCTCCAGATTTCGTTCTGTAAAGTCTTACACTTATCTTTATCAGTCTGATTTTAGATTTTTCGTGATGTTTGATTCCAGGCAAGTAAATGATACCGCTTATAATCGATTATTTTAATATTTAACATAACTTTATACTATATCTTAAGTGTCCTTTTTCACTAAGTTTTGAAATTTAAATTGAATTTAAGAGATTTGCATACCTTGAGACTACCTTAAATCATTTCTGTACCCTAAATTTCTCTAAAATGTCTAAACATAAGCCCGACATTTTATTTATTTAAAAAAAACGTGCAACAGAGAAAGACCTCCAGTTACAGAGTATAGGAAAATAAGCATCAAAAATACCTAAATACTAAAGATATTAAAAACCTATTGAAAAATCAAAGGCTTTAAGCAGACTTCATAAAAACATTAAAAATATGGTGAGAATATAAAAGTCATCACATTTTTTAAAATTTTATTTTTAAGTGTCGTTTATGTCGGTGAAGAATTTTCACTTTTTCCTTCAATGGCGGTAAGATAAATATCTGTGTGTGAGTCGGGGAAAAAACCTGTTGGAAGACTAAACTAACTTGTCCTAACCCAGATCTGAATTAATAAAAATTTAATAAATAATTCAGTCAAAACTCTTTTTAAAAACTATCGTATTTCTGGGCGGATACTCAATCCAAAATACATTTGGATTTTTTTAAAAGTAAAAGTTGAATGGCTTCAAAAGCATTTAAATCGATTTCAACATTTATTTCTGATTTAGTAGTTGATATAAACAGATCAAAAACTCTAAAAGTTTGGAGCAACACAGAACGCAATTTCAAATTTTAATGATAATTAGGTTGCTTCAGTGACATTTAAAGCGCTGTCTTTAGCTACAGCTATAAGGACGGCAAAATTAGAAAAACCTACCTCAAGTATTTTTTCATAAATAACAAATAATATAAAACATAATTCAACGATAATTAGCTATTACGCTTAAAAATTATTTACTAATTTTTTTTAAATTTCAAATATTGAATTCGCATAATATTTTTGTGAATATTGCGGTAATTTTAGTTTTAATGTAAATTTATTTTAAGATTTAATGATATTCATATGACATTTATATTATATTAACGAATTTTTTTCACTTTTAATCCTCTTGAGAGGCATTAGTATTTATTGCGCAAATATTTATTATATCTATTATAATACTGCAAATATGTGGACTGTTAAAAATAAAAAAATACCTAGCAGACTCTACTAAAATTTATAAATCTTAATTTAAAGCTATTTCCTACATTTGATAAAATTTTCCAGCTATTTTTTATGTTTTATACAAATATATTAAATTTTGCGCAGATTGCAATAGTTTCCTCCAAAGAGAACGAATTAAATAAATTCATACAAATCAAGAAATATAGAACAGATTGTCATGAAATTTCATTTGATGCAACTAAAGTATAATTTCTTTAGACTGCGCGCATTACAAAGCTCTGCTGCATTTACTTTTGCCGCTATGATTTTTGTCTTGCTAGGAACGAAACTGGTCCACTGTGTTGCCTCATAATTTTGAACCGCGGTCAGATGTCGAGAGCAGTACCTAGGCTAACACCCCATCTAAAAGTTTCCACACTCCACCAGCAAGAACTCATTTCAGTCTCAACGTGTGCATCTCAAGTGAAGGGGAATGAAAACTATATCTTTTTAACCGTTAAGCACTCGCAATGATACGAATACGCATTAATGCTCCAAGCCGTGGGGATAGAGCGTCATAAACAACTGATGGTGATGGGGAAGAAGCTGCGTTTCTAAAATTTCATTAATGTATTACGTATATTATTTTTATTTAAGAATTGGTAATTTAAAAAAATCCTTAGTTCATACTTCAAGTACCGTATTTTATCACGTTTACGTTAGACTGAAAAGATGAGAATCACGTAGTCACTGTGAAACCATTCCAATTACGAACGGAGTAAAGTGTTGAAAAAATATCAAGATTAATATTTCGGTTTAGAAACAGAACACTGTTAAATGAGAATGATATGTGGAGAAAACTGGAAGAACTCGTCCAAATTGTATAATGAAACAATATTATATCATTACCACATTTACTCATGGTTTAAGTATAACATTTTGTCGGAATATCCTATTACAATTTCTGTGCGAATCACCAATATCTTCAAGAATCAGATAATATTAGTGAAAAACTTGAAAATCAAAATATTCATTCCTCTTAAATGAGTTTTCGCATCATAGCAGAGGAGAGATGGCACATTTGGCACAATCTATCTGTAGAACATTAGATGCGCCATACGCACAAATTTGAGTGTAAAGTTCCATTAAAAGTAATTTTTATGAACGAAGAAAGATTGCTTTGTGCACATTGCTACCAGTTCTAGACACTTCTGCTTTGTCTCAATTGCAACTTAAAAGCATATAGCAGTCCCCAGGATTATAAATGAGATAAATAATAATAATAAAAAAACACGATACATAGAAAGATAAATGAGCTTATAGAAAACAATTATTGCAATACATATGGATTTTAACTTAATTTTCAAGTCCATGAAAATGAGTCAGTATGACATTGTGATTTTATAACAAGATAATCAATATATATAAAGTATTCCATACCAGTTTGTAGTAAACAAAATATTCTTTTGACTAGAAAACTAGCCAAATTTATTAAAAAAACGTATTTTTGTCTTGCGTGTTTCATAATCCGGCTGCAATATGTTTAAGCAGTGTTTTGTTTGTTGCATGGTAAGCACAATAACTAACACTAGTTCCACTCTGACGTTTGCTTTTGGGTTTTGTGTATAGTTTCTCTTGACTGATAGACAGACTGCTAGAAATTAGTAGCAGATTTCCCATGGTAGGGCTTCTAAAATTTGCGTTAATTAACTCAACTCATTTCTCTTTCTATAAAATTCTAGTTATTATCAATATGACAATTAAATACATTTCCCTCCAACAATAAGGTAAATTTTTTTATTTCAGTCCAATTTTGAAACAGTTAAAATTAAAATCATGAAAATTGGAACAAATGTGCATCAAGCAGTTATTGATTGAATTGTACCTAATTTTAGTACGGAGTAACATTTATAATTAATTTTACACATATTTCTTTTACAAAGGTCGGCTGTATAAAAAAAATTAATTATTGCATTTTAATAAGGAATGTGTCATCCCCAAGGTATAATGCACTGGTGGCATCAATTTTTCACGCTTTCCTTTTATTTATTGGATTCCGAAATGGGAAGCAACGACCGATCATTAAGCACCAATTCTTCAATCTCATTTAACTACCGGAAGAATACTTGAAGAAGCCAGTTGTCTTCAGAAGTGATTCCAAAGATACTCTATTTGAGTAAGGTCCGGAAATTGTGCTGATCATTGCATTTGCTCGAAAATTTTTTCTTCAAGATATTCCACGACCTTTCTTCAGCTCTTTCCAGATCATCTAAATAGATAAAGAGTCCGTTTTCCCTGTTTGCGTTGGGCACTAAAAGAATCTTAAGAATTGTGCTTTAATTTTGTACACCATTGTACGTGAATAAAATTCTTACATATACGTTGGTTTCTATAACCTCAAGGAACTTTCATGGCAAATTCGAAGGAAATCAAACAAAGGGTTTGGCCGTGACTGCGTATCAAACAAATTTACAGACAGACGAAATGTTGAACGGTCGAGCCGGAATAGAAACCTCTCTTCGTTTGATCTATAATGTTGCAAATTGATCTAGAATTCTCCAAAAGAGTTTAGAAGTGTTTGGCAATTACAGAAATAACCTTCAAAAATATTTTTGAAAATTCTCAAATGTTCTATAAAAGTGACTGCGCATGTCATCTAACTTCTGAAGTTTGCTGAACTGTGAGGTCACATCCTGTATCAATCGGTCAGAAGCTCTATGATTTTCAAGTTTTTCTTGGAGAGCCTCATTTGACGTGTATTTCATGAAGATGAATGGACTTGATTGTCAAGCTATGAAAAACAACGCCAGAAACTAGAAATTCCGAATATTTAGTCCCAAAAAATGAATCATATTAACATATTCACATGTTGTATATATTTTATCGTCTGCTTTCCTACACCATTCCGTATTCGCTTCTCGATAAATTTTACAAACTCATAAAATAATTCAAAAGATTTGAATTACCTTATAAAGATAGGTTAGATTTGAATCAAAAGTACGCAAAGCATGTCTTGAAAATTAAATATTTTTGAAACGTAAATTGACTAATTTTGTTTGAATTAAAGGTCACTCCCTTGTTCTTTATGTAAACTGATGTGTGGCTTGCTTTAAATAAGTGGACAAAAGTTATCTTCTATTTTTATTTAGAGAATTACGAAACCCCGCACGCAAATAACGATGACAACATAGACCATTAGACTCAGAATATATACATGTTTTTTTGGTAACTAAGAGCTCGCTGTGCCTATATGCATCATGTAAATAACCGTCGCGCCGAAGTATGGTTACTCAATAGTTTCTGGACTAACATTTGCCTAACACGTAGAAACAGCGCATTTTATAGACAGAAGTCATGCACATGTTAAGCATTTGAATATCAATATACAAAAATTAAAGATTATAGATAACACACATGAATGAACAACAGTAAAAGCCGAGTCCACATTTAAGCAGACGACTGATCATTTCAGCAGCGAATCAATGAAAACAATCGATTGCGTCAGCCATCGAATAGTGAATTTTGAAATGTGTATTAAAATTAAGGAAAGCATTCTGCGGATATAGAATTAGTATAATTGAAAACCACGGTTTCTGAATTTTAAAGTGGTGTAACAATATGTTTTGCGCAACAATACGCTTCGAAGTTATTGAGGAAACACATTTATACTTCTATTGATTTTTAATTAATTAACACCGTCACTGACTCGCTGGCGTGTCCAGAAACTATTATCTAATTAGATTACCCATTCTCTACTGTACAGCTTAGCCAAGCCTTTCTCTTGTTCTGAAAAAACACAACAAACCTACCTTCTCTACTGTATTCAAGAAATGGCAGAGAAAGGGGCAACTAAGTAGATAGAAAGTTTGAATCTCAGGCGTGAATAGTGGCAGAGAATATATTAAAGATATAACTGAAAGTTCAATGATCATTTCCTAGTGAGCAACCACCAAGGAAGTAATTACGTGCCAGATATGTCAGCCCTCGGTCCAACGGTCTACTTTGTAGATCGTTTTGAATGATTTTACATAACGTATCACGCAATTTACAGTTAGTATGCCAGCATGAAAACATTATTATGTTAAAATTGTCGTAGTGACGAATGTATGAAATGTCTACTTTAAAGGTAATATGAAATTTCATTCAACCATTAGACGAATTTCTTGTTAAGCACCGCAAAAATTGGGAAGGAACTTCGTTATTTTTTGGAACAAATTAAGGTAGAAAGCATTTTTGGATTTCGAATTTATTCTTTTAATTGGAAAACTCTTCGTCTTTTTATATATAGTTCATATAAGAAACTCTATATTGCACCACTTGAAAAGTTTTACTGTGTCTGATTAAACCTCAGAGCACTCTAACCTTTTATTGTTCTTCCAACAACAGCAAAGAATATAGTTCCTCTTTTTCAGAACGTCTTTAAATAGTTAAACATTTACTTTTACTCTTTTCAAATACAAATTAGTTAACTATTGTAGAATGGAGACAGAGAGCGCCCTAAGCCGACTGAAGCACAAGAATTTGTCGCTGAGTTCTTTGAGCTAGTGTTCCTTAAACATCTATTGTTCACCTATCGATAGTGCAGTTGATAGTTTCAAAACAATCGATAGTATGCAAGGTTTCCCCCGGAGATACTATCGATAGCTGCGTTTTCAGTCGATAGTCTAGAATCTATCGACAGTTCCAGTCGATTGTTTCTGTCGATAGTTTGGAAACTATCGATAGTTCCAGTCGATTGTTTCTGTCGATAGTTTGGAAACTATCGATAGTATTGCCGGGGAGAAAACTATCGATAGTATCGATGGTTTTGAGAAAGTCGATAATATCGATTGCTTCAATTGATAGTTGTGACAAGCAGATACTATCGACTTGATACTATCTGACTATTTATGTTTAAGGAACACTACTTTGAGCAAATATTTGCTGACAATTCTATCGAACGAAGCTCTCTTTAGACTTCCTGTGGTCGCTTCGCTGCGAAGCATACTTAATGAATTTCTCGGGATGCAAATGTACAATATTTATTGGTATTCGTATTATGAAATTTAAAAATTAAATATTGAATGAGTGCTCGGGGGCTTCTACACTCCAAACTCAACAACGAGACATTTGTTTCAAATTTGAAGATCGTAAAATCTCTTTACAAAACCGGATTTTGTAGAAAAACTGATTGAAAGGGCAGTACAGGGAATTTGCTTCCTCTAATTAAACTCAGAACGCATGAAATAAATGCAAGGCTTTCGCCTTTTTCAAATAAAAACCGACTGTAGTTTATGTATTTTATAAAGTGAATAAGATTGTCATCAGGAAAATCAATTTTTACCATTCCAGAAAGAAATTAAACTTCAGTTAATCCTTGAGTGAATTATGACGCACATTATAGATTAGAATCCATTATCAGACGATTCTAGTTATCGTCATCGTAATTGATCTCAAGTCTTTCTTAATATAAATTAAAAAAATCAAAAATCTTTTAATGCTTTAAATGCTCTTCTTCGAACTTGGAGTGACAGCTAATTGATTCGATTGTAATAGGAGATAGAATTTTTCTTGTTTTGAAAAATAAAGTTACTTTATGTATCAATTATCTACATCTTTAAACGCTTTCAACTTCGGATGTGTGTGAATACAGACAAAGTGTCAAAACCAGTTGGAAAACTCAAGCTACTTGCAAAACATTTTATTGCTATAATTTCCTGAATTTCGGATTTAAATAACGCAAAAACTACACATTTAGGAATAAATTTCTTTTTGTTTAAATTATTATTCCTTTAAGATATTAAGTGGATCATGAAGTAAAAAGAAGTGGGAAAGTTGTACCTAAACATCAATAATCGTGAAACCATATTTACCTTATACAGTTAGATACATCAGTTATCTAAAATTCAGGGGAATTGTTGATAGCTATGGATAAGGGAGAATGTCGGATAGTAAAAAAAGAGAGAAATAGGCTACTCTTTCGTGTAAAATACTCTGAATCAAGTAATATTTTTATTATATCACTTATTTCAGGTTAGGAAAAAGAAAAAAAGGCTTAATATTAGGCCCGTCCAATTTCTTTAAAAAATAAAGCGATCTCTAAAGCCAAACCGTTAGGTTCTTCTTTTAAAAAATGCTTCCCTCCATATCAATGTTTTCGAGTTGCTATATGATGCCATCTTATAGAAGCATCCCATACGCTCATGAAACGCCCTTCTGCTATGCAGCGCATTTTCTTATCTACCATGCATGATCTACCAAATCTAGTTTTACTAGTATTGAGACAATTTAGTATTACTGTCATCACATGGATGTTCTTCAAGCCTGTAATTGTTTAAAAGCTGCATTGTTTCATCACTTCACATTTTTCATCAGTACTCATTAGTCACGAACAAAAATTAGCGAATGATTAAATACGACATTTAATAACACAAAGGTCTAATCGGCTTTGACTCATCACCAACATTTAATGTATGACATCAATTTTTTGACGCGCTACAAATAGCAAAAGCACAATAGTAACTATAAGCAGTTAAACCACTCAGTTATTTTTTGGATTTTTAATGAATTCAAAACCAATGCCGACTAAAACGAAACTCGGGATATTTGAAACTTTTCTTTATACAGGGCATA
>BGPR01003350.1:0-11850 GCA_013235015.1 Araneus ventricosus | reverse complement strand
TGCAGTAGATAGCGCCATACGCGCAAACTTGAGTGTAAAGGGCCATGATGGGTAATTTTAAGGCCGACGAAAGATTTGTTTGTGTACGTGTGTACTAGTTTTAGGCACTTTTATCAGTCTCAGTTGCAACTTCAACCACAGTGAAAAACATATCGCAGTCACCAAGATTATGAATGAGATGAATAAAGAAAAAAAAAAAGAAAACGCGATACAAAGAAAAATAAATAAGGTTATAGAAAAACAATTATTGTGAGTGACATGGATTTCACCCTAAGTTTAATAGCAATGGAAGGGAGTCCGTATAATCATTGTGATTTTATAACAAGAAAATTAATATATATAAAAATTGACTTAATAGTTTATAGGAAAAAAATATTCTTTTGAATAGAAAAGTAGCTAAATTTATTTAAAAAGTACTTTTGTCCTGTGTTTCATAATCGGAGAAGCATATATTTAAATCAATTTTTTTGTTTGTTGCATGGTAAGCAATAGAACTAGCACTAGTGCCACTCTGACATTTGCTTTGTGATTTTGCGTATAGTTTCTGCTGTCTGTTAGAGATTAGAACCAGATTTTTCATGGTAGGGCACTTTACCACCCATTTGACTTTCTCTACTCTTCTAGTTATTACCAATATCAAAATTAAATACTTCGACCTCCAAACAGTAATGCAAACCAGTTTTTTTTGTCTACTTTTGAAACAGATAAACATAAAATCCTAAAAATTGAAACAAATGTGCATTGAACGATTATTATTGAATTTTACCTATTTTCATTTTCAAACGTATTTGAAAACTAGATTGTTATATCCTTTTTTCAAAGTCCACTTTTGAAAAAAGAACTGAATGAAATTCAATAAGAAATGTGTCTCCCCTGGGTATAGCTCACTGATGGCATCAAGTTTCTACATTTCAATTAATTTGTTGTACCCTGAAAAGGGATGCCACGACCATTCATGGTCACTTAACGAACGGAAGAGGAACTTGAAAAAGTCACTTGTCTTCCGAGGTTGTCCCAAAGACATTCTATCGGATTACGATCGGGAAATTGAGCTGGCCAGCGCATTTCCTCCAACACTTGATCTTCAAGATATTTCACGACTGTGGCTCAGCTATTTTCAGATCATTTTGCTGCAATAGAACGCAATGGGAATATCGGTAACTACTCTTCGGGGACGTGTTCCAATGAAGGATTGCATGTAACCAGAAAATCTGGATCTACCCCCGCCCTGCCGAAGAATCCGTGCCATCTGAATGACAGCCGCAGCAATAGATGGAGTGCTGAGGCCGGAGTCCTAATAGCCTATCACCAGGACACGGCCCGACCCCTATCACTGGAGGAGAGGTCCACAGCCCCTCCATTAATATACCTCCAAGGGAAGCGACTGCCCGCTTACTTATCTGGCGGCCTCTCATCCGTGTACTCGCGGTGCGAGGATCTTATGTAAGAAGACCACTTGCTTGTATCCTTTTTGATAGAAGGAAGGAAATTCTCCGTTTACGATGGGCAAGAAAGCACGATACCTGCCAGTGGCGAATCCAGACGGGATGCTATAGGGCTGCAGCACTCTCCAGAACTAAGCCAAAATTCTTGATTTTATTTAAAATCACTACAATAATTTGTTCTCCTTTTTTGTTTTTTTAAAATTACAATATTGCTTCTTGGCTTGACAAGCTCGAAAATTTTCCCACTTTTGTAGTCATTCCACTCGTACTTGCAGCGTTGACGCTGTCGAAAACATTTTTTGACTATTTATTTCATTGTGTTTTTTCATTAAATTATCGAAAGTATAGTACTGCTTTTTATAATTCTTAACGTCAGGTGAGTAAAGATTGTAAAGGTAAAGTGTTTTGAATTACATAAGCCATGAGGTTTGAAATTCGTCACTATGATACAAAAATTTTATGTCCTCAGCCTCCCTCAGAAACAAATCCTGGATTCGCCACTGATACCTGTATTTGATAATAATGAGCATCTGTACTCTCCATACATGAGCCAAGATTCATTCAATAGAGTGATGCTGTTATGGAGAGAATAAGATAACAAATGCTATCAGTCTAACACTGTTAATCCTCAAGGTATACCTACGCTGTGCCTCAACTCTTTTCAGATCATTTCCCTGAAACAGGGAAGAGGCTACATATATCAAAATATATTTAATTGCACCTAAAAAGTGTGGAAATTAATGAAATTTTTTAAATATTAGCTTCTTTCTTTGAAGCAACACGAAGGCTACTTTGAATCGTGCCTCCTATTTTTGAGCCGTTGTCGACACCTGAGCTAGCATCCTCTTCTACATCCTTCCTCTCCTCACCGTTTCATCCAGGACCTCAGATTTTTCTGTTTCATGCCCACATACATAATGTGACCATACGTCCCGTTTTGAACGGGACAGTCCCGTTTTTCGGTAGTCTGTCCCGATGTCCCCAAACACAGTTTCGGGATGCCCAAATGTCCCGTTTTCAGAAAGAGAGCAACCCATGATAATGATTTCAAACAAGAAGGCGGCCAAAATCAGAAACTCCTACGGTAATGTCTTATCTAGTAGCCCGGCGTTGACGGAGCATGCGCTATATGTGTCACACATAATATGTGCTTAAAACTTGCATATTATGAAAGTTGGTCAGAAGCCTCCTATCTCGCACTTAGTTGTAACTTCATTACACCGCATGAAGTGACAGAATGAAACACTGGGAGTATTTAAACCGAAAGTCATTAGATGGAACTGTTCAAACACTTTCACGCTAATAATTTAAATCATACGAACTTTCGTATAATTATTGAATATATTCTATGTCTACCCGGCTCTAATTCATACGTAGAAAGGGTCTTCTTTCTCATGTATAAGTTGTGGACGTGCTAGAAAACACGGTTGCAAGTCGCAGTTTATAAAGCAACGTTAATTAACAAATTTTAAGAAATCCTGCCAAGGATGTCATTCTTTTTTTAAAAATCAGCAACAAATATACTGAAGCCAAAATGTGTTCATCAGAAAAATGCAAGATCACATGAATTATTTATTTCCACGTGTTTATAAATTCTCTTTTCATGAATTATTTATTTCCACGTGTTTATAAATTCTCTTTTCATGAATTATACGTGTTTATAAATTCTCTTTTCATGAATTATACGTGTTTATAAATTCTCATTTCATGAATTATAAGAGTTAATAAATTCTCTCGACAGAATTATACGTGTTTATAAATGCTCTTTGCATGAATTATACGTGTTTATGAATTCTCTTTTCATGAAACGTGTTTATAAATTCTTTTTTCATGAATTATGCGTGTTTATAAATTCTCTTGACAGAATTATACGTGTTTATAAGTTCTCTTTTCATGAATTATACGTGTTTATAAATTCTCTTTTCACTGAAGAAATATGTACTTCCTTGAATTCAGGTAATATTACCTGAAAATGAAATAAAAAAAAATTCGGCTTTGAGGAGAAAAATAAATGGTCACTTTACACATACGCGATAGATCTTTAATACATCGGGTTTCTAACCAGAAGTCTCCTGCCCCGAAGTTGAGACCAAAGACATCCGGTCTGAGAATTTAAGCTATCTGGGTGAATTAATGATAGAACCGGCTTTTAGAATATACTTTTACATAATATTAATAAAATCAGAACTCAGTATAAGAACATGTTTAGAGATTGTTTCCCCGTTCAATATGAGTATGTATTTTTAGCGTGTTACATTATTTAATAAATTTTATAAAAGAAAGAAATCTGATTTTCCTTCTTGTATATTTGCAATTTTACAGCTTTGATAAATAACAAAAACATTTACCTTATTAAATATTTCTTGAGAAAAAAACAATGATATTTTATCTTTTTCTGCTGAAAAATCTATTCAACCAGGGTTTGCATGTTCTACCTTTATATGAGCTATATATATATAATCAATAATGAGCATTTAAACAAAGGAAATTTCATGATTAAAATTAGAAAATAAAAAGCAGTTTGTTTTTAATGATAGAGATTTTTGAATAGTTAAGGAAAACAGTTTGTATAGTTTTAAAATATATTTTTAACCTAAATATATTTTTTATTGTTAACGTCAAGCATATCTCTATCGTGCCACAAAAAGGTAAGTTTAAATAAAATTATTTATTAATTCATAATTAAATATCACAATTTAAACTTTCGTTTTCCGAAATTCACGTTTCATCGCATATATCTTTTCAGTTATCTTTTACTTTGCTTTCCCTCGAGATTTGTGATCATATATCATTCTAATTTAAATTTAAATATTATTAAAAATATTAAAAATTAAGCAACATTTAAAAAATTATAATACTGAAATAATTAGTTTATATAATGTTTTGTGCGTATACCAAAGTTAATATAAAACTCATAAGTTTCTTGAAATATTAAAGTGATCCCTTCAGAATATTCTTTAAGCTGCCTCAATTTCTGAACTTAAAAAGTTCTATATATTATAATACATAATTTTTTTTATTAACTCAGATTTAAAGATATGTGCTTAAGTGTGCATCAATAAGTATTTGTTTAATTTTGTTCTTTGTACTAATGTTTAAAAGTGTCTTTCTCTAATAAATCGATGATGCTGTATTTATTACATTATAGTTGAATTTCTTTCCTTAAATAGTACCGTTTTCGAGACGCTTTTCGTACTTTTCCATCAGATGGCGCTGTAAGTGGTCTCATCGCGTAGTGCATACAATCCAGTCAACGAAGGGTTTGGAAAAAATATTAAATCATATAGTTTTGAAAATTGGTGCACATGTTCGTGAGGAGCTTCTAATGAACATACTAAAATTCTCCGATTCTGGGTGATATAAGGCGCCATCTTGGATTTCATCCCTTTAGTTTTCTTGAATATCTCGAAATCTATTAAGTTTCCAAATTACAATTGATTTAATAATCTTAAAGAGCGCAAAATTTCATGCAAATAAATTATTTTAGTTTTTTTTTTAGCTTTAATAGTTTTCGAGATAATGGGTCTCAAAGTTTGCCGCCATATTAGATTTCAACCCCCTTTTTTAATTTCTCTTTAATGTCTCGAAATCTATTAAATTTTCAAACAACATGTAATCAGCAGATAAAAGGAACGTAAAATTACCTATAAAAGTATGCTTTTATTTTAGCTTTAATAATTCCCGAGAAAAAGGATTTCAAATACTGTTACCATCTTGGATTTTATTCTCTCCTCCTCTCTTAGTTTTTTTAAATATCTCAGAAACTATTAAAGCTAGAAAAAATTTAAGCATGCATTTGTAGGGAATTTTATGGTAATTAAATTTGTATTACATGTAATTGAAAATTGGACAGTTTTCGAGATATTCGAAGAAAAGGAAATAAGAGGGATCATCAAGATGGGACGATCTTTGAAACCCATTATCTCGGAAACTATTAAAACTAAAAGAAAACCAAACGCATTTATTTTATGGAATATTTTATACTTTTGAATTTGTTAAATCAATTATAATTTTAAAACTGAATACATTTCGAGATACCCAAAAAAAAACTAAAAAGAGGGATGAAATCCAAGATTAGCAATCACTCCTAAAAACTGCTCGACTCATGAGCCCTTCTAGATGATTTTCACCCCAATTTGGATCTTTGCTGATTGGATTAATAACCAATTTAATATATCGACCAACACTTTTAGGCTATATCTTTCTACATTCTATCGTTAAAGAGGGTGTAAACGATTTTAGTGGCCACCTATATATCTGCTTTCAAGATGAAAGGAGGTTCCTTTTATTAATATTAATTATCTTATATATATTCTTCGTTGCTCGGACTCATAATTTCATCATAGGCTCATCAATTTCTTTTGTACAAAAATCATATCTAACTTTCTTCAACAAACATAAATTTCCCTTTCAGACCCTCCTTTTGAATTTAAACTTAAATCCAGCCTGTTTATTATATTTCAAAACATTCCATGCGTTTCGAAAATTAAATATTAATCTAGGTATTAAGCTTAAAATTCTATTTCACTAGTAGTTCTGAGAACATAGACCCTCGGTAGAAAAAAAAGGCCCCTAAAATCTGCTATTAATTACAGATTTTGAAGTTTTAGAAAAAAAATTTTCGAATGGGAATTTTTTACTTATAAAGTCTCTGCTTTTATAAGTAATCACAAAATCAAAATTAAATGTCTTGCCATTACTGCTATGCCTCAAATGTTAAAATGGTGCCACACTCGCCAAGCATTGAAATAATTAAAACGGCCACTGTCTAGAAACGGAATAAAAAATAAAAAAATCTTTACAAATACGTCGTTTTTCGAGGACTTCAAAGAATGCTTATGTCAAGTTCAAAGAAAATCGAACAACGTATATGCGTAACAAACAAATTTTTAAAAAAAGACGAAATGTTGAACTGTCGAGTTGGTACATGACTCGCTTCCCTCGGTCAACTATAGCTGGTAGTTGAGTAGAACAACATTAGAGATCTATGAGGGTTTTTTCGTTGACATGGAGTGGAAGTTTGGAAAATGTGATTTCGTTCTCTTTGATTTATTTTGCTTCAAAAAGACGAGGTCAGTCCCAAAGTGATGGAAACGGGATGTTAGTCTAAACTAATAATTCTGTGAAAAGTAGACATCGAGTCCCCCTACTCTTCAGAAAAAAACTAAAATGTGTTTTTCACCGCAGTCTTTAAAGGTTTATTCCATGATGTTTTTCATTGTGAAGACAATATTATTTCCAAGGACACCAGGCGTCACAACTTGCCTCACGATGTGGTAACTTCTTTGTTCCATATCTACTCTATCTAACAAAGCTATATTATTAAATCTTAACCCATTGAGTGTGCAATACTGCACACTTACAATATGCACAAATTTTGCATTTATTATCTATAAGACAAATACATTAACTTATTATTAAAATTATATTAAATATGAAATGGAACAAAGTCGTAGAAAATTTTATGCTTGAGACTAGAGGTAGTCATTAAATCTTTAAAACATGAACCATTTTGCTAGAATCGTTGAAAAAGCATAATTTCAAGAAAAGAAAGAGAAGAAAAACAGATTAGGGTGAAACTAAACAGGAGAAAACAACTCTCAACATGGAACTAATATCTTACCTCTCTTTTTTATCCAAATTATTTAGAGAAATCTTTGCTGTCATCAGTATTTAAAAAATTATAGTTGAACGTCTGCTTTTTTGAGCATTAATAAAATTACAATTAAATGTTTCGCCTTTACCAAAATGATTCAAACGTTTTAATGGTGCCAAACTCGCCACTGACTCATCAAAACATTGAAAATGTTAAAATGGCAGAGTCTTCATATGCAAGACAAAAATAAAAATTCTTATATATACGTCGTTTATTATAGCCTCAAAAACCCTTCATGACAAATTTGAAGAAAATCGAACCAAACTTTTGTCTGTGACTACGTAACAGACAGATTGAAAGACAGATGATTTGCTGAAAAATCGAGCCGGAATAGAGAAGAATAATACTGTTGCAGAATGATCTAGAATTCTCCAAAGAGTTGTAGAAGTGTTTAGGCATTTTTGCAGATTTCCAAAATAAAATGATCTTCGAAAATATCCTAGAAAATTCTCAAACATTCCATAAACGTCTCTGCGCATGTCATTTAAATTCTGACAAGCGCTTCAATTCACGTCCTGTATCAACCGCTCAGAGATTGAATGGATTTCAGATTTTTCTTGCCCGTGCCTCCTTTGACGTGCATCACATGAAATTGAATTGACTCCATTGTCAAGTTATGAAAACAAAATTCAGTTGCTGAGCTGTGAGATCACATCCCACTTATCATTCGCTGAGAGACTGAACGGATTTCCAGATTTTTCTTGCCCGTGCCCTGCTTTGACGTGCATCATGAAATTGAATTGACTCCATTGTCAAATTAGCAGATAAAGGAAATTCGGATTGCTGAGCTGTGAGATCGTCCCATATCATTCGCTCAGGGACTAAAGATGGATTTCAATTTTTTCTTGCCCGTGTGCCTCCACACGGCGTGCATCACATGATTAGATTGACTCCATTGTCAAGTTATGAAAACAAGGAAATTCAGATAACTGGGCTGTGAATCACATCCATATCATTCGCTCAGAGACTGAACGGATTTCAGTTTTCTTGCCCGTGCCTCCTTTGACATTGCATCACATGAAGTGGATTGACTCCATTGTCAAGTTATGAAAACAAAAGGAAATTCGGAATGCTGAGCTGTGAGATCACATCCCATATCATTCGCTCAGAGACTGAACGGATTTCAGATTTTCTTGCCCGGTACCTGCTTTGACGTGCATCACATGAAATTGAATTGACTCCATTGTCAAATTATGAATAAAAGGAAATTCCAGGATTGCTGAGCTGTGAGATCACGTCCCATATCATTCGCTCAGAGACTGAATGGATTTCAATTTTCTTGCCCGTGCCTCCTTTGACGTGCATCATGGAAATTGAATTGACTCCATTGTCAAGTTATAGAAAACAAGGAAGTCGGATTGCTGAGCTGGCTGAGATCACATCCTTATCATTCGCTCAGAGACTGAACGGATTTCAGATTTTTCTTGCCCGTGCCTGCTTTGACGTGCATCACATGAAATTGAATTGACTCCATTGTCGATTATGAATAAAGGAAATTCGGATTGCTGAGCTGTGAGATCACGTCATATCATTCATCAGAGACTGAATGGATTTCAGATTTTTCTTGCCCGATGCCTCCTTTGACGTGCATCACATGAAGTGGATTGACTCCATTGTCAAGTTATGAAAACAAGGAAATTCGGATTGCTGACCTGTGAGATCATCCCACTTATCATTCAGCTCAGAGACTGAACGGATTTCAGATTTTCTTGCTGCCCGTGCCTGCTTTGACATTGCATCACATGAAATTGAATTGACTCCATTGTCAAATTATGAATAAAAGGAAATTCGGATTGCTGAGCTGTGAGATCACGTCCCATATCATTCGCTCAGAGACTGAATGGATTTCAGATTTTTCTTGCCCGTGCCTCCTTTGACGTGCATCACATGAAATTGAATTGACTCCATTGTCAAGTTGAAAACAAAGGAAATTCGGAATGCTGAAGCGAGATCACATCCCATATCATTCGCTCAGAGACTGAACGGATTTCAGATTTTTCTTGCCCGTGCCTGCTTTGACGTGCATCACATGGCAGGGGGTGAATTGACTCCATTGTCAAATTGAATAAAAGGAAATTCGGATTGCTGAGCTGTGAGATCGTCCTTATCATTCGCTCAGGGAACTGAATGGATTTCAGATTTTTTCTTGCCCGTGCACTCCTTTGACGTGCATCACATGAAATTGAATTGACTCCATTGTCAAGTTATGAAAACAAGAAATTCGGAATGTGAGCTGTGAGGATCATCCCATATCATTCGCTCAGAGACTGAACAGTTTCAGATTTTTCTTGCCCGTGCCTAGCACGACGTGCCATCACATGAAATTGAATTGACTCCATTGTCAAATTATGAATAAAAGGAAATTCGGATTGCTGAGCTGTGAGATCACGTCCCATATCATTCGCTCAGAGACTGAACGGATTTCAGATTTTTTACCCGTGCCACTTTGACGTGCATCACATGAAATTGAATTGACTCCATTGTCAAATTATGAATAAAGGAAATTCGGATTGCTGAGCTGTGAGATCACGTCCCATATCATTCGCTCAGAGACTGAATGGATTTTCAGATTTTTCTTGCCCGTGCCTCAACTTTGACGTGCATCACATGAAGTGAATTGACTCCATTTAATCCAGGATTATGAAAACAAAATTCGGATTGCTGAGCTGACGGATCATCCCACTTATCATTCGCTCAGAGACTGGTGGATTTCCAGATTTTTCTTGCCCGTGCCTGCTTTGACGTGCATCACATGAGGGTGAATTGACTCCATTGTCAAATTATGAATAAGGAAATTCAGTTGCTGAGCTGTGAATCACGTCCCATATCATTCCTTTCAGAGACTGTAAGATGGATTTCAGATTTTTCTTGCCCGTGCCTCCTTTGACGTGCATCACATGATTGAATTGACTCCATTGTCAGGATTATGAAACAAATTCAGTTATTGCTGAGCTGTGAGGATCACATCACTTATCATTCGCTCTCAGAGACGAACGGATTTCAGATTTTTTGCTTGCCGTGCCTGCTTTGACGTGCATCACATGAAATTGAATTGACTCCATTGTCAAATTATGAATAAAGAAATTCAGTTGCTGAGTAGCCGAGATCACGTCCATATCATTCGCTCAGAGACGAATGGATTTCAGATTTTTTCTTGCCGTGCCTCCTTTAACGTCCATCACATGAAATTAGATTGACTCCATTGTCAAGTTATGAGAAACAAGGAAATTCAGGTGCTGAGCTGTGAGATCATCCCATATCATTCGCTCAGAGACTGAACAGTTTCAGATTTACTGTAGCGATGCCTGCTTTGACGTGCATCACATGAAATTGAATTGACTCCATTGTCAAATTATGAATAAAAGGAAATTCGGATTGCTGAGCTGTGAATCACGTCCCATATCATTCGCTCAGAGACTGAATGGTTCAGATTTTCTTGCCCGTGCCTCCTTTGACGTGCATCACATGGAATTGAATTGACTCCATTGTCAAGTTGTAGAAACAAGGAAATTCGGAATGCTGAGCTGGCCAGAGATCACATCCATATCATTCGCTCAGAGACTGAACAGTTTCAGATTTTTCTTGCCCGTGCCTGCTTTGACATTGCATCACATGAGTGAATTGACTCCATTGTCAAATTATGAATAAAGGAAATTCAGGTTAGCTGATGAGCTGTGAGATCACGTCCCATATCATTCGCTCAGAGACTGAATGGATTTCCAGATTTTCTTGCCCGTACCTGCTTTGACGTGCATGAGAGTGGATTGGCCATTGTCAAGTTATGAAAACGAAATTCGGAATGCTGAGCTGTGAGATCATCCCACTATCATTCGCTCAGAGACTGAACGGATTCAGATTTTTTCTTGCCCGTGCCTGCTTGTGTGCATCACATGAAATTGAATTGACTCCATTGTCAAATTATGAATAAAAAAGGAAATTCGGATTGCTGAGCTGTGAGATCGTCCCATATCATTCGCTCAAGACTGAATGGATTTCAGATTTTCTTCCCGTGCCTCCTTTGACGTGCATCACATGGAAGTGGATTGACTCCTTGTCAGGATTATGAAAACAAGGAAGTCGGAATGCTGAGCTGTGAGATCACATCCCATATCATTCGCTCCAGAGACTGAGATGGTTCCGTTTTCTTGCCTGCCTGCTTTGACGTGCATCACATGGGGGGTGAATGAATTGACTCCATTGTCAGAGTGCTGAATAAAAATTCGGAATGCTGAGCTGTGAGATCACATCCCATATCATTCGCTCTCAGAACTGAACCCAGTTTCAGATTTTTTTCTAGCCCGATGCTTCCTTTGACATTGCATACATGAAATGAATTGACTCCATTATAAAGTTATGAAAACAAGAAATTCAGGATCTTAGTCTAAACAATTTATATGATCATATTATCATGTTCAAATGCAGTATTTGTTTTATCGTCTGGTTTTCTCTAATCCTATTTCATAGAGTAACTTCTCGTAAGTTTACAAATTCCATAAAATAAGAAATAAAAGGCAGAAATACTTCTTCCCAGATTTGAAACAAGTACGCAGGAAGTCTCTTGGAAATGAAATATTTTGAAATATGCGTTACTAATTTTTTTGAATAAACGTGACTCTCTCTCTATTTGTTCTTTGTGGACAGATGTTGGCGGCTTGCTTCAAATAAGTGCACATGATTTGTCTTTCTTCTTTATCACAGAGCAATCTCAAAGCATCACACAAAATGAGCAGGGACAATATAGAAAAGAAA
>BGPR01003349.1:86381-140563 GCA_013235015.1 Araneus ventricosus | reverse complement strand
CAGAGACTGCTATTATTACTGAAAGATCAGTCTTCAAAGTTGTTATTAGTGGATCTGGATGTATCAATGGTTTCTAACATATATTAGTGGATTTCTTTTCTCAGAGCATTAATGAAAATTTAACTTGCAGTTGGCATGCATTTACCGAAAGCAATTCAATTTAGCTATATAGTTTTAATCATTTATAGAAGAATGCTTAATAACACATCAGGAAAAAAATTGTGCTTCAAGGAACTAATGCGAAAATACAGTATTCGTATAATATTTTCTGAGAAATATTTTTGTCTTCTTTTATTTTAAGCAAGAAATAAACATTTTCATTGATTATTCAAATAAACGTAAGAGAGTTAAGCTGCAGATATTATCAGTCTCATAATAAGATTATTAAAAGTCTGATAAGATCACACACCCAAACATTAATTTAGTCGATAACGTTTTCATCTAAACTATATTTTCCCCTGCCTTTAACAAAAAGAAAATATTTTACAATGTAAAAAATAAAATTTTCTTCCACTTTCTTTAATTTTTATTTCCATGTACGTTATTTTTTCAGTTCAGAGTGACCTAAAAATAAATTTCCGACTAATAATTATTTAATAAAATGATAATTATCTTTCGGAATGAATTTTTTCATTGTAATTTTTATGAATTTAAAAGATATTTTTCTAAATGTTGTAATAATGAAGTTAAAATCTGTTCTAGTCTAAAAAAAATTACACTTAAACCTGAAAATTAATTTTTAAATAACAATCAAATGTATATAATGAAATAATTATTGTAAAACTGAAATTTTCGATTTGATCTGAAAGATAAAACAATAAAAATAATGCATCATTTTCATATACCTTAAAATTTGAGCTATTTTTTGACAAAAATTTAATTTAGCTCTATTTTTATAAAGGAAAAATGAGTACATGGAGATTATTAATATGAAAGAAGTTTAGATTAATATCATAAAACTAGTTGAATGCGGGTAAAATGTGTTGATTCAAGGACACTGTTCAACTATATGTAAATAGCAGATTTTCTTAGCAACCTCCCAGGCTTTCAATTCTTTTATGCTTGAATGCGGTATTGGAACAAAATCTATTTTACTTAAGCCACAATATCTATTTTACATAACCATTCGAGATGGATCTTTAAAACATTGATGCATTGAAAATTATCTTATATCACATAAATTGTATTAAAAGAATAGCACTTGAAACATAATACAGCATCAAACCAGGCTGACATTAAACCGAACTAATCCGAAAATGCGATTCCAAATTCCGACACACACAATGCGAAAAAAAAAATCGGACACCGCAATTCTTCCTGAAAAATAACCTCACTGCAAATAGCATTAAAATTCCCCAAACCACAGGAGAGTTGGGGTCTCAGACCCTGTGACATCCCTAATTTGCAGTAAGTACATCCTTATCAGTCTTCATTGTGTTGACCGTTGCTCTCCCAAGATAATCAATCAAGATGTCAAACCAAGAATGGGGGTAAGAAATTCGGAAAAATGCGTGTGTTACCCTTTAGAGACAGTTCACAATGAACGTAAAATTCAGTGCAAACCGATTTCGGGGTGTTTTTGACCACACGTTGAAATGCGTGTTTTACGCTTTTGGGTTAGTCCAAGGTCAACGTAGAAATACGTGTGAAACACTCAGAGGGTTAATTGCCGACATTGAGAAAGCTTGTTCGCTTCAAGAAAATGACATCTTTCCTGAGGATTTTATGGTGAGAGAATGGAAATTGATCGAATACCAAGATCTACCAATATAAGACAGTTGTTTTCGGGATGTCTTATAGTTCTTTCTCATTTGGAGTGACCCTGGAACATCATCTAAAACAGGTCAACGGACATTTGTAGTTAACAGCGCAGAAGCTTCATTGATGAACTTGTAGTTTAAAATTTTGCAAGTTAGCGTTGCTGAATACGGCAGCAAAAGACTTTAAAATCACACTTATCATACTCAGGTTATTAATCGTTTTGTTAAAAATTTAACCACCAGTGATAATCTAAATCGTTTGAGTAAAAATGTAATCGCCAAAATGCCTTAGAAGTCGCCAAAAAAGAGCAATAACGAACAATTATGGCAAGCTTTCCACAAAATGAGGCTCTTATTTTAAGCAAAAATTGAGAACTACATTAATAAGAATATAAAATTTAATATTTTCAATTTATCCTTATGCCATACCATTAAAATTATATTAAACATTAATTAATATCGTCAAACAGAGTTTTGAAATTTTGAAGATTCCAATTACAACGGAATAGGCCGCTAACTAAGCTAGAAAATGCAAAATTATTATTAAGTAGCAGGGAAACTTGAACATTCAATATAAAGACAGGAAACATTAAATATTTATCAAAAATGCAATGTTCTACAGCGAACAGACTCAATTTAAATTATAAAACATCAAAATATATTTCAACTGCAGCCAAATTGAGCGGTTCTTCCGACCAATCGGAAAGCGGCAAACTGGTTCGCAGAATATGTTTTGTTTACGTTTGAGTTGGCTGCTGCTTGTTTATTTGTATCTAACAAAAACCTAATTTTTATAATTTAAATGGAGGAAATGCCCATAAACTGTCGACAATAAAGCCAGAGATCTTCGTTTCTGTCACTGTTTGGAATTTTCACTCAAATTCAAATGTCACTTTTTAAACTATTTTCTATCACCTTTAATACAAAATTGAAGTAAGCTTTCATTACTGAAAGTTGTTCGAATTAAGATGTGAATAAGAACGTGCTTTATTTTATCTACTGGTACTTTTCCGTTAGCTGGGCGCAAGCGAAAAATCGCCAAATAATGCAGAATTCCGCCACATTTCTTACAACCATTCTCTTGGCGACTTGGCTCCCGTTTGGTTCACAATTGGCGACATTTGCGCCCGGCTAACGGAAAATCGCTTCGCTTGGCAACTTGGCTCGCGTTTGGTTTACAATGAGGAACTTCAGCATTTTTTTTTATTTTTTAAATCGATTTAAAATGCTTCGAAACGAACAATATTAGAAAAAAAAATTTCTAGACAGTTTTTTTTTTTTTTTTTAAATTTGCAATTTAAGTTCGCCTCTCAGAAAACGCGGGAAAAACGATCCATTTTGGCGCGAAATGGGTCTGACGTCATAGTTGCTTGACAAGGGAGACGCAAGTTTCCTTCCCGTTCGCTTTCTATAGAGATTCTCTTTTTCTCTATATTTTCCGACTCTCGCATCAGATAAAATAATGTCGGCAAGATACAAGTATTGTATTGTTCCTAAATGTAGTAATACAACTCTAACGGCATCCTATAAATTATTTAAAAATGTGCAAAAAATTATGTTATTCGCAAAAAGTGGTGTAAAGCGATGAAGAGAGATCCGAAGCTAAATCCGGAATTATCAGCAAGCAGCATTCGTCATGTCTGTGGGGATCATTTTGATGTGAGTTATTAATCTATATTATACATATTAAAATTGTATATCATGAAGCACAGTAAATTCAGAATTCGATACCTTTTTTGTTTTTAGAAGAAGTAGAAGGTCAGGTTAGCAGCCCAAAAAAAAAGATATTTTAAAGCAAATAGTTAAATTTAATTAGTTTTTTCCCGTTTGATTACATGGAATTTATCTTTTTTCTGGCCCAAATATAGAAGATCCCACCTACTTTAAGATTCTCTTAAAAAAAAAAACTTGCTCTTGTTATTTTATTGCATAAATGTTTTCAATGGGTATTCAAATGTTTCTTATATTTTTAAAAAAAATTGCATTACTATTGAAAATTAATAAGAATATCTTAAAAATTAGTTTAAATTCACGACTTTTTTGATAATGAAATTCGTTTTCATTCGTAGTTCAACAAAATAATTCGCAGAATTAATTTTTGATGCAAGATAAATCCTTTATATTCAATGAATGTATTAAAATCAAAATTTGTCTTTAAAAAGTTCGTTAAAGAAGTATAAGGTGAGGTTAGCAGGAAAAAAGAAATAGGTATTTTAAAGCAAATAGTTAAATTTAATTTTTTTTCCTTCTATTATCCCCCTTTTTTGATTACATGGAATTTACATTTTAAGAAACCATTGATACCCCATAACAATATCAGGAAGTACTGTAAAGAAGAGCCTTGAATTTCATATTTGTTATGTTTTTGATATAAGTATAAGATGAGGTTAAAAGCATAAGCACCTGTATGAGCTCGTATTGAAAGATTACGTCGTAGCCACGTGTAATTTTAAGGTTCTATTGTTGATTAAGGTTTGTAAATAGATTTAATATTGTGTCTATTTTGGCACCGATTTTAAAATGAAAATTATTTTATACTTTTCAAACCACGGTTTTGTTTAATTTTTTAAAAGTTTTTTTTTTTATTTTTTTACATAAAAAGTTAAGCTCGGACACATATATGGAAACGTAACTGGCCTTTAGCGATTTCCTGCATTTTTTATATTTATGCTGATTCATACACACTAGAATAGTGATGATTTAATAGCATTATCAGAATTAATTTATTTTTTCATTTTTAGTTGATTTTTTTATGGGACTTTAAAGATTTCCTTTCTTTTTTTTAAGCCGAATTCGGTTAACATTAAAAAGGAGTTAAGTTAGAATTAATTTTGTTTCATCGGTTCTGTTTTTCATGCTTTTTTTAAGCACTTTGTCTGTCTACAAATTAGTATACACACTATGGGATACTGTTTGAATTCTGAGTTCTGACAGGGTTTTTTTTAGCTAAGTTCAGCATTTTATTTTATTTTTTATGTTGTTTCATTGACGAGGATCATAAGACAAAAAAAGGAGAGATTTTACCATTGTGCTTTTATTCCTCGTTTCTCAGCCGTCATAAAATGGGAATTTTTCTTGAAATACATTGCCATCATTGTAGGATCAATCCTCGGCAAATTATCCAATTTACCTTGTACAAAACCAATATCCATTGTGAAATTGAAAGTTGAATAGTAGAAAAGTCAAAAACTTCACTTTTAAAATGTTAGTTGGTACAAACGCCTTGATTCAAAGCAGGACACAAAAGTAGCAAAAGAGAAGTATGCGAAGGAAGGCACCCTCGACGTCAGAATCTACTCTGCCAATGAGAGTGCGTTTCGGATTGCATCATGATTCCTTCTATTTCAGTGCACCTTTCGCTCTCAATATTTAAATAAATAAATTTTTCTGTAAAATTTCACTTGCATATTTGAAATTAGAATGATTTTTTCTACAAATACGGATGGCTTTCACGTGTTTTTAAAAAATGCTGAAGTTCCCCATTGGCGACATTTGCGCCCGGCTAACAGAAAATCGCTTCGCTCTTGGCGGCTTGGCTGTTCACAATGAGGTCAATTCACGGTCACGTGTCAAATCAAAAATGGCAGCGCTTAGAGCCTTCTGCGGATCTATTGAGGGTCTCTCCGTAACGTTAATGGACTTTATGCATGTGACGTCACATCCATCAACGCATGACCATCCGGCAACAGCCAGCGCTCAATCTTAAACAGCTGATATTATGTTTATCGTTATGATGTGCATATCAACTATATGTTGGATGCCAGTTAATAAATGGATAATTGAATTACATACTCAGTTTATTGATTTTGCATTTTATTTCAGATTCTTGGTGCTAAATGCAAATGTCCTGGTGGTACAATTCCTTCTTCATCTAAGCATGTTTTTACTGTGATTGCTTTCATTATTCTCATTTTGATATTCTTTATAAAATATTACCTCATTTCAAGATCAATATTATCAGATAAATTTCCTTTATTTTATTTATACAAAAGAGTATGTAAAGTTTAATTTTCATCTGGAAAACTCTAAGTTAGTAATAAAAATGAGAAATAACTTCTTAAAATGCAATTTAAATTTTCAGAAATAAGATGTTATATACAGATACTTTTTTATTTATAATATGTATATTATACATTCTTTTAGTAGCAAATAAATTAGTTTAGCATTGTAATATGTGTAATGAGAAATTATATATAATATTGTAATAATAAAATAGTGTAACATTAACCAGACTAAATATTTTTTTATCAGCACTTTCATTTTATTGCATTTCCATGCAAACCATTTTTAACTTAGAAAGCTTTGTGTAGGATATAACTAAGTATACTTAATACACATCTCAAAATTGCTTTGCTAACTTGGAACACATATAACAATAGCTTTTAAGGTTATTATTATTCCCAGTCGTATTATACAGCATTATATTGATAAAAATACACGAATGCACAAATGTTTAAATTATATTGCATACTGTGTCACCAGATGACTTAAAGTAACAAAAAAAGGAATGTTTGTTTTTTTTATTTGCTGTTGAAAAGGTACCATACTTTTACTTTTCTATCCATTTAAAAAATATAATGAAACAGTCTGTTGGCTTTCAAAACCTTATTTTTGCTGTAATTGAATGTTTTGTATATATGGTTCATCAAAGATGGTGAGGATGGAAAATACCTATCATATGCTAATTGCATGAACTCGTCACATCCACTGGCACATGCAGGAATGGCGCTAGAGTTTGCCTGACGGGGGGGTCCAATTTTCCCGACAAGGGGGCACGACCTGCTGTACAGGGGGACGAGTGTATTGAAATTGGTCTCAAATTTTCGCCATATTATTATTTATCAACTACAGTTGAATGCCCCGTACAAAAATTTTCCCCGACGGGATACATAATTTTTCCCCGACGGGGGGGGGCCCTGGTCCCCCCTCTGGCGCCACCCCTGGGCACATGTCCCTCAAAGTATAAATGTTTTACATGTTAATTCTACAAAAAAGATTAATTAAAATAATTCTTCAGCTAACGATCTTATTGAAATTTAGTATATTCTAAATTATGCATAACTTTTCGATTGTATTTATTAACACGAAAAATAATTGTTAGCACATTTTAAAATTTTCTTGATTTCTGAATCACTGAAAACTAATTATAGATCAACTTTTTTTTGTTTTTATTGCATGACTGTACAATACATTAAAATCTAGTTATTCAATGCATTTTCTTACAGATTATAAAATAAAATATAAATACTAACAAAGTAAATCTCCTTCTTGCTAGCTAATTTTCTCAAATAAATAAACTATATACCTTTAATGTGAAAATAAGAAAAAAGATTTACATTGATATTTATATAATATTTTCTCTTTTTTTTTTAGCTTAATAGCTATTAATAAATGCTATAACAAGTTTTCTAAGACAACTACACAATTCTGAATAAATAGATAAATTATCAAGCTAATTGAAAATGTGATTAGAATAGGATTTACATTTGCATCAATTCAATTTTTTAATTGTAGATTTTTTAAAAGGCAAATTATCAAACCATTACTAAAAATGCAAAAATTGAATTGTTCATTGAAGAAACTTAAACGATAGGTTTTAGAAAGAAATTACTAGGATATTGTTGAGAAACACAGTAAGTGAATTTTCAAAAATATGATGGCGAATTGAAATTCAAGTACGAAATGATTTTAATGAAAAATTTTCTGTATTATTTTGCCCACGTTGGGTAACACTGTTATATAGTGAATATGTGTAATGTTTCAAATAAACACAATAATAACAGTTTAATGCAAAATATTGTTTTATTACACAACAAAGCCCACTTTTCAAATTACTTTCCATGGTTGTATGAATGTTTATTGTATTCAATTTCAGACACAAAAACAATGTTCAGTATGCAAAAAAAAATTGTAAATGACATAATTTAAAATTATAACACATAAAAATGGATTGTTCAGCTAACGAAAAAGATTATGGTTCCTCAAAATAATATTTGTAACTAGAGTAATAATAATATTTTTAACGCTTCATATACTTTCTCAAACTACAATGGGAAAAGATTACAAACTGAAAATTAGCAGAAAATATTTTTAGATTTTTTTCCCTTAATATTTAACATTAGAAGAAATTTATAGTCATCTACGAATTTCAAAGTTGCTTCTACTTTTGTACTGTAGCGAACTCATAAACTGATACGATGAAATAAAAATATTTTGAATGCACATGTATAAGATTTTATGTTTAAAATGAAGAAGAATACCACCCCAAAAATAGAGTTGTTAAATTGTCAGATGAAGCCAATAATGTAGCACAGAGACTTCAAATTTCATGATTTTTTTTAAACCAAATAATCTCTTCAAGTTTTCTTAGGTAGACAAATCCAATATAATTTAATAAACTAAGCACATTTAGGAAAGGTCAATAATTATAAAACAAATAAGTTATATAAAAAAGTACTATAAAATAATCTAAACATAATATGAAAAAAGTTAAAGATGCATGTATATCTTGAATTATATATCAAGCCACTTCAAGAAAATCAATTACAACTGTGGTGCAAGCAAATACATGCAGTCACAGATGAAAAAGATCATCTTGTTGGCCAGATTTAAGCCAAAGGGCTGTCTTCTGTCTCCACAGTGTACCTTCAAGTGTCAAAAGCAGGTTCAGAAATATGAAATGGATACACATGTATTTTTATGTTGAATATAAGGCATTTGGAAAATGCAGTTATCTTCATTTACAGAAAACAGATTTGCTTCATCATACTAAAAATTTATATGTAACTTTACAGTGAATATAAATTATTAATGCATGCTAAAAATAACATGCATTAATAATAAATTGCATGCATTAATAATAAATTATTAATGCATGCTAAAAACATATGTAACTAACTGTAAACATCACTAACTAAAACATATGTAACTACTAACTAAATTTTTATTGGTTTTCATACTTAATATAATAAAAATATCAGTAATTTCCAAATACTATTATTATCATCTCGATTTCAGAAAATCCATTATTATCAGAAATAAATTTTACATAAAATAAACATTTAAATATTTTCATGTTGTAAAAATACTTTATATATATAAACTAACAGTTTTTACAAGTTACAAATAGTAGGTAAACTACAAGTTAAATAATTATTTAAAAAAATAAAAATTTTAATAGACCACGTTCTTAAAACGGACTAAAAAGTATAAAATAATTTCTTCTTGCCCCATACAGATTTATAAACCCATACAATTTAAAACGAAAAACGTGAGGGCGATGTAATAATTAATGTATAAATGTTTATTTCATCACTAACAATTTTATTGCAATGGAAATGTTATGAACTGTTTTGTGAGTTTTCACAAGCCTACTCCCTACACTCCTTACTATTAAATATTGCATGCTCCGTTTTCGTTTTAAATCTGTATGGTAAATTATATCTAGGTATTTGAGAACTTTTACGTATTCCTTCAAAATTTTAGTTTAAATATATTATTTTCTCCTAGTTATCTGTGTGGAAATTTTGCAATCGATTTTAAATCTTGATGAGATTATGACGGAGATACATGGCAAATTTCAGGTTTATTTCGTTTCTCTTCACTCCTGATCATAAATAAAAAATTGTTATTTTCCTGAAAAAAAAAAGTATGTAGACGCGAGACCTTGAGATATAATAAACGTACCATGCGCAAAGATATGTTTAAAATATGGTGCTTCGATGGTCCCATGGGCCATCCTTATGCCTAAGAACCAAGGCTGTAATGTTATAATTTTCGAGAATATAATGAAAATAATGCTGCTCAAAAGAATGTAGCCAAATATAAGTGCTTCGATGGCTCCCGCGGGCCATCCTTATACCAAGAACCAATCTGTAAATGTTAATAGTTTTCGAGATAGATATAATGAAAAACGTACTGCGCATGCGCAAAGATATGGCTAAAATATGGGGGTGCTTCGAAGATCCCATGGTCCATCCATATACCCAAGAACCAAGTCTGTAATGTTAATAGTTTTCGAGATATAATGAAAAACGTACTGCGGATGCGTCATGCAAAATATGAAATGACAGACAAACGGACAGACAAGAAAGCGAATTAATAATGCATTGTCATCTAGTTCTGAACTATGTTTAAAGTTTCAAGTCTCCAGCTCATCGGGAAGTTAGTTTAAAATCGATAGCAAGATTTGTACCGAACAGACAAACAGACAGACAAGAAAGCGAGTTAATAAAAACGTGGTAAAATAGTAGATACCAAGAATACAAAACAGATGATGCATCATGATAATAATAAATAGTAAATGAAACAATAATATAAATAGAATACAAATCAGAATAAGGGGGGGGGAGAGAAAAGCCAAGGACACTTTGCTAAAAAATACTACATATAAAATTAATACACTGTGAAATTACTAATTGTAATATACAAATTAGGGTGAATGTGGAGTTTACGGTACCCAACGAAGTAAGTGGGTACAATAAACTCCACATTAACCCAAATTAGGTTTCAAATTATTATATTCAACCATATTGGAGAACAATCTTTAGAAAAAGAAAATTAAAGTTTGCTCATTCAAAAATACTAGCTATGAGGAACCAGGACTCCAAACAGAGAATTAAATAAAAAAAAGTAAAATACGAATAATGAATAATAAAGCATAATACGAATAAGTAAATAAGAATAAAGCAATATGAATAAAATACTCAGATCAATTAACTAAATACCAAACATATATAAAACTGAATAAGGCAAAATTAAACTGAGGACACTTGAAAAAAAAACACAACATCAAAAAATTATTTCCCCCATACATATAAATGATAAGAAAACAGAAAAAAAAATTAATCAAATCTACTACTCATCAAATAGCAATATCTAAGAATTAAATGCACCTTTTTAACATAATTACAATAACAATTAATAGAAACTCTCCAGCAAAAAAATAAGTACAAATGACATCATCCAGAAAAAAAAAATCATTGTTAGAAATTTTCATTGGGATCAATAAAAGTATTCATTTTTAGAAACAACTATTTAACATTAATTAAAGGGTTATGGAAGTTACACAACATGCAAGTAAAAAAAATAGAATTTATATTATGTAAACTTGTATAGGGGATAGGTCCCTCAAAATATTTGTATATTTTGATTCGGGATATAGCCCTTTCTACTGTTACTCGTACATTTGATATCTTGCAGTTTTCAATTCTATCAGATGCATCAAACTGTATACAATCCTTTAAGAATTTAGGGCATTTCAATTTACAACTTATTTTTTGCAACTCTTGTTCAATCTGAAAACCTTTATCTGCCATCACAACGTCATTTGGTTCTAACAGATCCATCAGTTGGCTTTTAATAAAGAGCTCCTTATACGATATACTACCACAATGTAACGGTGAAATGAAGCTGATGGTCCCTGACGGCATAATACCTATCATACCTTTTAAAGTATTTGTGTTTTTGTAGAAACTGAAGGTCATTTGCTGTTCTGCTGGACTGTTAGGTTTCTGTATTGGAAACTCAGTACAGTCAACAATGACTCTACAGTCTCTGTTTTCAGAATAGAACTGCCTTGGCATTGACTCGACAACTTTTGATTTCGAGGGAAATATATGTAACAGTTTAAGCTTTTCGTAAAGAACTGTCGTTACGAAAGTAAAATATCTTGAAACTGTCGAATCAGAAATTTCAAACAAAACAGATAAAAATTCATTTGAAATTCCAGTTCTTAATTTTACAAGAAATAGGAAAAAAATATCAACAGGTCGCTTACAGAAATTTCCCGTTTGAAGGTCCTCTTCAACATTCAAAAAAGAATAAACGCAAGAAAACCTTTCTTTTGTGAAACCTGTTAGTGCCTTCATCTGAGTGTCATTCGATATATTCTCTGGGATGAAGGCCTTTTTCCCAAGGGAATCTTGTAATTCTTTAAGTTCATCTTTTAGCTTATTCATCCTGTCCGAAACATCGGTAAAAGTCTCAGTCTGTGATGAAACAGAGTGCATTCCACTGTAATCAGAATTTATGCAAGTTCTTTCAATAATTCATTCTTTTATATTTACATATTAAATTTCTGCATATGTATTTATTATATAGGGTAGATGCTCCAATTTTGGCCACATTGGATCTGTTTTTCCAATAATTAACTAGTAATTTCAAATTAACTAATAAGAAGCATTGCAATACTTTAAACAATCCTTATTTTACTATTTTCAATTTTACTATTTCAAAAGTGGAACACTACATGTTCTAGTTTTGGCCACATAACTTCATTATTCTGTTTTTAGCCATTACATAAATTTAAGAATATCTGGATGAAACAAAATAAACTAATTTAGTTTTGTTTCTAAAATGAAGAACTTAATTTTATTTCTAAAATAAAAGCAACTGATTTAGTTTTGTTCCTAAAATGAAAAGTAACTGATATAGCTTTGTTTCTAAAATAAAAGTAACCGATTTAGTTTTGTTTGTTTTCATTTTACATAGTAATGGCTCCAATTAAAAATAAGAAGGCAGGTAGCATTTCATAAAAAAAAAAATACAACTCACCATCTAAAGTTGCTAATGCAGTTAAGGCCTTTCAAAATGGAATGTCAAAAACATCTCTATTTTGAATGTTTACCTCACATTTATGTCCGAAAATTTCAATTTGAGGAACCTGACTCGAGTGATGAGGAATATTCTTTTATATGCATGGATTGCTCTAATTTTAAAAATGATCCTCATGAATTGGATTAATGTTGCAATTAAAAATTATAAAAATACATATTTGTGGATACTGTTAATGAGTATAATACTGCAAATTCTTGATTTGTAAGATTTTTTTAAAAACTATGCTTGTGCAATGCCTCTCCCCATTTTTTGTTTCATATTTTATCCAAAAAAATATGCGAGTGTATATAGTTTGTATTTCATCAACCAAATTAAATTATTGTTTTCTGCATTCCTGTTTCTTTAAAAAAAAAAACTGAAATTTGCAGCTAAAATCAGCTTAGGTAAATTTTATTACATATCTTTATATATTCATCAAAAAAATCACATTTAAAATAATAGAAAATAATGTACTAAAATATATATTGCATAAAAATTATTTATTTTTAATTAAAATTCATTAAAATGTCTGTTAAAAATATAATATTAGTGTGGTCAAAACTGGTGCATAGAGGTGGCCAAAACTGGTGCAAATTGGGTTATTTCATTGAAACATTCATAAATCTAAATCTAAAATATTCTTCAGAAAAATTTTATAACTAGTAGAAAGACAATAAAATTTGCTGAAGAATAGTATAAGTATGATTTAATATGCTTTAAACAGTTATCCACTGTGAAATTTCCATTTCAAATTTTCTCTTAAGGTAGACAAAACTGGAGCATCTACCCTACCTACCATATTAATTTTTCAACTTTAATGACACTTTTAATAAATTAGTTCAACTATAATACCTGGATATCAGACATATTTCCAAAAGTATTCACTAGACGAATAAATTATTAAGACATTTGTCCGCTAATTTTAAGCTAGGAGTAACAAATTTTGCTACGGTTGTTTGTTTACTTCCATCAATAAAATACAGATTTTGATTTTCGGAACTTTTAAACTTTTGTCAAGTAAATGAGAAATGCACCTACTGTTTTATTCTGTCTGGCTGCATATTGTTTCCATCTGTTGCTGATGATGGCAAACCGACTTTTGGTGTCTGCTTTGGAGTTTTGGAAAAAATAATAGGAACAGCTTCTTGTTTCAACAACCTGCGTTTTGTAAATCGACAAGTAGAATAGGAATTTTCTTCAAAGTGGTCTGAATAAATTAAGGAACTACAAGAAGGCATAAAACCTTGTCTTCCAATATTCTTCAACCAAACTTGTAACAATTGAGAATTCTTGAGAGGAAACTTAAAAAACGTTTTATCTCGGCAATCAGTTTTCGCTTTAGCATTAGAGCATCCTACTACACAGCAGTTTCGCATTTTCATTCAAATATGGAAAGAAATAACACTGAAAAGTAAATCAACTAAAATGTAAATAATACTTCCGCTTCGTAGCGCGGAGGAAGTTGTTAACTGCAGATCCATCGGCAAAAGTGGTGCGGATTAGCGCTTAGATGACATGCGCAGTTTCGGCCAATTTGATCCCTCACGTGACCGTGAATTGACTCCATTGGCGACATTTGAGCCCGGCTGACGGAAAATCGCTTCGCTCTTGGTGACTTGGCTCGCGTTTGGTTCACAATTGGCGACATTTGCTCCAAATTGCTTCGCTTGGCGACTTGGCTCGCGTTTCGTTCACAATTGGCGACATTTGCGCCCGGCTAACGGATAAGTACCTATCTTGCTTAAATGGCATTCAATAAAATTTTGGTATGAACATCTCTAACCTTTTAGTACAACAAAAGAGATTCTTCCATATTTCTGCAATAAAAATAATCAGCAGTGTACTTGGGGATAACAGCCTTTGTCGCTTCAAATCCCATAACTCTTTAATTCAAATTCAGTGTACTTGCAAAGTATTCATAATTTATATAGTATTTTATTGTAATATTTATTTGTGGCTGAATTTAATAAACGGCATTTTTGTTGAGATAAAACAAACACAATAATATTTATTCGTGTTAATTACTTTTATAGAAACATTAAATTGAAATGTGGATATTAAGAATTTCATAGATATTTGATTGATTAGAAAACTTCTCAAGGTTTTCACTATTCATACAATAGTGATTTTTAAACTGTCAGAATTACTAATAAGAAGATTTAGCAACTTCAATATGCTTGTTGAATTACCTGAATAAAGACCAGCTTGTTTAGAATAAGTATTTATTACATAATAACCTTATGGATGCTTGATTATGTAAAGGTATTCATCCATAATATTCATGAAATTAGAGCAACAACTTTAGGTATAAAAATTAACAACATTTATTAAAACATTAAGAAAGTGCCAGTTAGATATTAATGGAACACAAAACAGATGAAATTCAGTTATCTGGCGCATGAACATCTCGTCTGCTGCCTCGTGCATCGCTCGTGTATTGCGCAACTAAATAAATAGTTTCAAGAGTGACGTCATCGGAAGGAATTCAGGATCGCCACAACCTTAATCGGTATTTTCCAACATTAATATAATATCAACAATTATTTCAAAATTTTACTTACAAGTATACATTTATAAATAAAATTACAGCCATTTTCAAATAACATTAGTTTACTATAGAAATATCTATATAATACTGTTTTAAAGTATTACTAAAAGAACATTATTAGTCTTTTACACATAATGATGCATTGTTTATATTTCTGAACAAGTATTCAAAACATATTTCATATATATCTGAAGTTTCTTGCTATGCAGTTACTTATAAAAGTGAACTGGCATTTTAAATATTCTTTTGTTGATATCTCTTAGATGTTTTAAAAATTCTGTGCGTGCAATTGACAATTTCAGTATTTGCTTTCCAAAAAATTCATATATCTGCTTAGTTGTAAATCGTATATGCATGCAAATACAATCATTTTCAAAAACGTAGGTTCACGGCGTTAAAGGCTAAGATGCTTTTAAAAAATATGTACAAAATAACATTACAATTTTTTATGCATAACAGTTCCTTGTTTACATTGATGAGAAAATATTCAATACATATTTTATATGTGATGATGCAGATTCTTATAATTATATAGTTTCGTACAAAGAAATATACAGACATTTAAAACATCCATCTGAATAAAATATTTATAGATACATTTTTTAAAAAATTATTTTCAAAACTATACAAATTTTATGAAATTTCTGTGTCCATTATTTTATTTATGAATGAGTAATGTTCTTTATACAAATAGTACAATAAATAATTATATAAGCTATTGGTATTTTAATCAGCATTATCAGGTAAATAAACACATTTTGTACAATTCACTGAGGTGCAGTTTGGAAGAATGACAAGAACAATTTCCAATAGAGCATCTATTGTTTTTCCATTTGCAGTGAACATTATTAATGCTGGAGGAACTGGCTCTTGAGACATATGATAATAATCTACTTCCAATATACCCTCTGAAATTTTCCATCCATAATGTGAAGAACATAGTGCAATAATAAACTCCTTTTTATTCTAGCCTGACAATTTGCTTAATAATGATTAAATATGTTTTTAAAGAAAATTTTGATTTGGAGGAAGATTGGTATCTGATAAGCAAGATTTTAAGATTCAAAATGAAACTTAAATTTTTATATACCCAAAAACTGGGTATTTTGCAAAAAAAAAGTATTTACGAATGGGGAATCAAAATTTAAATTTATAAATTCACAAAAACTGTTTTTTTTGCAACTAAGATATTTACGAATGGTGATTAAAAATTAAACAAAGTATCCAAAAACTGGCTATTTTGAGAAAAAAATGTATTTGTGAAGTATGCTTCAAAATGGAACATAAAATTTATAAATAATCAAAAATGTATTTTGCAAATAAAAAATAGTATTTTCGAGGATTCAAAATGAAACATAATATTTTTATATATATATGAAAGGTATTCGTATTTGTAGTCAGTAAAGAACCGAGATATAGTCTAATTTTCCTTTATTATGGGAGAGTGACGGAATGTACGTATATCTTGGTTTAAGTTTTAAATGAAAAGCGAACAGAAAATCCCTGCTTTTTCTCAGGTAGGGATTTAACATATAGACACGTGATCAAAGTGAAGGGAATAAAAGCTATTTTTAGTAAATTACGTAAGTGTTTTAGGAAAAAGCATGGCTGCAATAAGTCGCTGATTTCGCGATTTGTGTAGGTGCGTGGAAGTAATTAGAATATTCTTTTAGTAATAAATATTCCAAAACGCGAGATTTAATGTACCTCCAGAGCGGCAAATAAAACGAAACTGTAGTTTAAGAAAAGCGATTTTGGAATATATTAATATAGTACTCAGATTTTAAAATATATAATATTAGAATTTAAAGTAAAATTAAGTAAGATTATTACATATATATATGTAATACATAAGGTATAATATTTTTAAATTAAAGTTCTGACCAAATTTTTTTTAAAATTGCTATCAGGATTCGAAATAAAATATTCCAGAACTTAAACAGGATCGGAGGATAATTTACCTTTTTTTGGTTTGAAGGAATGGCACTTAAAATGAAATAATAATTTTGAAAACTGTTTATTTTATACAGATAGGGCTCGTGAAATTTCTGATTCTTAATCCCATGCTACAAGTCAGCCAGTCTTGTTTTGATTTAATGAGGAGTGATTTACTCTCTTGACATGTATTAATATTATGGACAATTTTATGCTGTAAAGATAAAAAGCACTTGTTTGGAACTTTTTTAATGTTAAAAAAGATGAAAGCGTACTGTGATATTGAGTATAAACATGCCAATGTGTTGGAAAAACACATAAAAAAATGTTTCAAATATCCTGTTGGGTTAAAAAAATGGTTTTTGAAAGGATGCAATAGAAAATTAATATAGTTTTAAACAAATTCAATCTATGAAAACGAGGAATGGCTCTAGAGTTTGCCCGACAGGGGGGACGAATGTGATGAAATTGATCTCAAATTTTCGCCAGATTATTATTTATTAATTACAATTGAATACCCCGTAGAAAAATTTTCCTCGACGGGATACAAAAATTTTCCCCGACGGGGGGGGGGGGCTGGCCTCACGGTCCCCCCCTCTGGCGCCACCCCTGATGAAAACTACATCACACTTTTAGTTTCAAGAACATTTAAGTACTGATTGTGATGATTCAGATGAACCCCGCCTAGCAGTAAAATGCCTGGTACATCTTCAAATAATGTAAAAGTTTCAGCAATAACTATTATTCAGCACATTCACTATAATTTTTAAAACTATTCTTTGATTTATTAATCCAAAAAGAATCATGAACAATTGTATCTTTCAGTTTAGTTTCCATTATCAGCTCTTTATAATTTTAAAACCAAATACAATTCCCTTTTTAAAAAAAATTAGTTTAAGAAAGAGTTTTTTAAAAGCTAAAATAACTCTTTTTTTTTACGAAGCAGCAAATACAAAATTATTCATTTACTCATTGTAATTAAAAAGGGTATTTTATGTTAGAAGCATGATGTAGTAATGAATTTGATTTTTCTGATTAAATATTTTAGTTTTTATAAAACATAATTAGTTTAATTTTTATTGATTACATTTTTTTTGATTATTTAAAATGAAATTATATTACTTATCTGGGTGTCTATTTACAGACCATTATATGTATTTTATATGAATAGAGTGAATTGGAAAATAAATACCCAGTGGGTATTTACCCTTAAAAATAAATATGCAAGTATTTTACATCACTGATTATATACACTTTGTCGCGAATTATCTTCAGTGAAAAAAGCTTGTAATTGTGGCATTACTTTTGTTTCTTTTTCATCGGTAAAAATCCACTCAACGTCAACGTGGGTTAGATTACGGAGTTCCGCTTTGTGAAAAGAAAACACTTGCACCTCCACATCATAATTTAGGAAAGGGAATTTAATTAAAGATTTTGACATAACCGAGGGAAACTTTTGAGATAAATAAGATAAAAAAGAGAGGAACAATGCTCTCTAACTGCTTCCAAGAAAGCAATGGTTCATAAGGGGGGGGAGAAAAGATGGGGGAATAAATTAATTAATGAAAAATACGTTGATCGTTGAACCTACAACGAAGAGACTGCTGCTGGCATGGTAACAAGAAAGAAAGCTAAACATTTAGCACGTGAAAAAATGGGAGATAATTTAAGAGGTGGGTAATGCAGAAAAAGTCGCGCGTAGCACAACGTAGCTAACAAAGTTCGAAATGGAAATTTAGAAAAAATTTAAACACCCAGATTGGAAGGAGTTGGACTTGTTCTAAGTCTTTTGACTTGTGGGAAGTTAACAAAGACCGCATTCACTAACCGCGCAACGAAAAGATTGCATTCTTGCTCTTCATTGGTTGAATTGTGATTTTCTCAGCGATAGTGATTCTGTATAAGGCACTCTGATTGGTCAGAATAATAGAAATTTTATAACTTTAATTTCTTCTTATCAATTAATTTTAGTCGATCCAATGTAGAACATTGGATTATAAATTTTTTTATTTTATATTCTTTTCTTTGGTTGGATTCAAAAGTTTCTCCCCGCAACCTAATAATATTACTTTAACGATAGCGAGGCATGTCCTGCGGCGAAGTGGTCGGTAAAAGCGGAAATTTTATAATACTCTAAATAAATAAAACAAAAAACTCTTCCGTGGGAATTCTAGGTATGTGTTTTGCCTCTTCATTTATCATGTAACAGCGAAACAGGTGAAAAATAATGATTTTGTTCTCTTCCTTTTTTATTTTATGAGACTACTAAATGTCTGGAAACATTTGCACTTCAAAACGATTTTTACTTGTAAGAACTGGCAACAAGTATTGCGGCGTCCATAGACGATTGAAATTTTTGCTCTGCCCGCAGGTCAATAGCTCTTCTGACCCTGTGCTGAGACGTTCTTAAGCGAATTGTACTTTAGTGTAATAATATTAAGAAGTGAAAATAAACCATGTAAGTATTTATTTTTTTAGAGTAGTTCGAATTGCTTTAGATTAATTATAGCCATGGTTTACTTTTAATGAAGTTTTCTTTCTTACGATCTTTGATTAGGCAATTGAGTCGATATACCGGTAGCAGCCATTTTATGCTATTGTCTGTAATTTTCGATATGTTATGTGAAATATTTTCATCCAGTGAGGAAGAAATCTATAAATATTGGTGTATATATTCAATCAGTAATTTAGGAATGAATTTGCGTACGTAATAGATTTGATTTTGATATATACATGCCGATTTTCGTGAATTATTTTTGTAAGACTTTTTCTTGTCCTTTCTAGAATGCCTATTGCGGTATGTTTATAGATTTGTTGAGTATCGGTCCGATTCTCATCAAATGGGTTTAGCACATTACTTTTTCTGTCTACCTAGACTATTCCATCTTTGGCGATTCTAGGATATCGCGCCATTATTTTTAAATTAGACAAACGCCAGATGCTCATTCGTTTTCTTTTTTTTTTTATCTTCATGTATTAATATAAAATTCCTATTGAAAATTAGCAAGTAGTTTTTCCCATAATTAATTCTGAGCATGCTTTTCTAGATGATCTCTACATGAAAGCTTCGAAAACGTGCAAAGTGAATTTTAAAATGCTTTTACTTTGAATTCATTTCAAAGTGAAGGTGTAGTTTTAAAATGTTAAAACTTATTTAAAATGATAATTTTCTATCTAAACTTGGAAGTTATTTTGGTCTGTAATGCTAAAATACCTGGATTTTGAACAGACTTGATAGGAAGGCTTAACTGAAAGGTGTATCAAGTCTTGATTATCCTAATTTTTTTTTATTTGTGCTTTAAATTATTTCTATTTTTCGTCAAAATTTACTCCGATAAGAAAATATTCAATATTTTTAATATTCAATATTTTGTTAAAACTCCCATACAATACCTACAAATTTGGCAAATGGTATTGCATCATTCCCATTAATGTCACTACTAGTTGTTTTCTATCTAACATAATTTTGGCTTTCATTGATTACAGCTGTAATTTAGCGTTGAATAAATTTTAATTTTTTGAGAATTTTGCTTAGTTTTTAATACTTTTTTTTGCCAGAAATGAAGCATATTGAACTTTGTAAATCATTTCAGAAAATTTCTCAGTGCATCTTTATGTGCCTGTTGCATATTTATCTTTTAAGGTAATTTAGTTCAAGAGAAGTATTAAAAACTTAGTAAAATGCTTATTGATAAAGTGATTAAAATCTCAAAATAATGTAATTGTACTGAATTCGTATTTATCTGCATGATGTAGAAAAATGACATATGAAAAGCAATAACAGCTTCAATAACTAACTGGCTTCTAAAACTTTTATTTTAGATTTTTCTGTTGTAGTATTATTAAAGCATATTTTTTTCCCCTTAGATCTTGTCAACTGAAAAATGAGTGCTCCAGTAAGTATACTTCTAATTTTGAAATTGGATTTAAATCAAACTCGCTTATAAGTTATTGACCTGTTTTTTTCTCCCTTTTTAGAAAACAAAAATATTTGTGGGCCATTTACCAGATGGTTGCACAGATGATGACTTGCGTGCATTGTTTGAGAAGTATGGTGAGGTAACCGAGTGCGACGTCATTAATAAATACGGTTTTGTGGTAAGTTAAGGTTCTGGAATTAGATTGGCAAGATAATAAAATGAGTTAATTATTTGCGTTCTATACTTAACTGTGAATTTTTTTCTCGTTAGTAACTGTTAATTTAATCATCTGGTTTCAAGAGTTTTCTTGTTTTAAAAGACCTTATATTTCCTTTATAATGAGTAGAATGTTTAATTACTTCCATTTATTGAAATATAAGTCTGTCTAAAAATAAGATTAGTACACAATCAATATTTAAAAAAAAAGTTTTGTTTAACTAGCTGAGGGTTTCCAGTGATTTGCATGCATTTCGCTAATATAGTTTGATCATTTTCAGACTTGCCATTTTTTATTTAAATGTTTAAGATCATTATATATTAATATTTCCTGCTGTTTTAAAAATAAGTTCTTAAAAATATTCAATTACTGACATCTGTAATTTTAAAATATCATTCAGCAGAATGAAAAGTATTCTTTAGATAGCTGTAGTTAAGTCCTTTTTTTGGGTATAAATCAGTCAAGTTAAATTTGAAAGTCTGTCTCCCCTTTAGAGGTCTCCCCTTCTCTGTAACTCCCATAGATGCTAATGGTAACTTATTTAGCATTGAAATTCCCAAAACTTACTCCTTAAAAATCAAAATTAGCTAAAAATGCTATAAAATTTTATCCTTTTAATATCTACAATATAATTACAAGTGCATTATTTATAATTTTCAGTAGATTTCAATATTAAATTACTGGTAAAAGAATTTTAACATGTAAATTAAGTTCACAGTTAACCTTTTCCAATCAGTGGTACATACGCTGTACCAAAAAGAAAAAATTCCTTTTACTTCGGCTGTGGTACTACTGCTGTACCGAGTGATTGAGATACTTTTCCTACCCCCTTTTTCCCTGAAGAATTTCCTCAACCCATTTACGACCTTTGTCCGAAATTGGGTGGGGATGTTTTTCGCCAATGTCATCCGTTGTGTGTGCATTGGCGAGATTTTGGAAACAACTTCCAAGTCTCAAAAGAGATACACCATTCAATACTTTTACGCTATCTATAGCAGATGGATTTTTCTTTTCTCGCGTTTTTTCGTTAAATTTTTCTAGAATGCCTCGGAAATATCTCGCGCAAATGGAGATTGAGAATGTGATGAAGGATTTAGACGCAGAAAATTATGATGACAGTGATTCAGATTGTGAAGCAGAATTAGAAAATAGCATTTTGGAAGATAATAATGAAGTTGATTTAGATACATCATCAAATTTTGTTGAAAATGTAGAAAGTTTATTTTCATGGAAAGATGTAGAAGGATCTGAAATGAAAAATGCATTGCCATTTTTGGGAAAAGTCAGGTTGAAAACTGAAAGACAGCCTACAGGATTATTGGACAGTTAATGATCTAATTGAAACTCCTGTTTTCAGAAAAGTCATGCCTCGTGATCGTTTCCTAATAATTTTAAAATTTTTGCACTTTACCGTTAATAGTTTGAAAGAATGCAGAGATTCTCCGACTTACGACAGACTCTGGAAAAAAAAAAATTTTGAGTGTTTCAATAGAGCATTTAAAGAAGTGTATGATCCCACAGAAAATTTATCTTTGGATGAAGTTATCATTAAATTTAAAGGAAGAGTGTTATTCAAACAATACATTCCAAAAAAGCGCAAATAGAGGGGGATCAAAATGTATGAAATTTCTGATGCCACAGGCTATACATACTATATGAGAGTATATCTGGGAAGAGATAAATTTTCATTTTTGAAAAAGAGATTTAAGATTTCATTTTTTTAGAAACTGAAATTATTCAAAAAATAAAAAAAATTATTAAAAAAAATAGAAATTATTAAAAAAAAGTAGAAATTAATAGTAATTTTGTTCGTAAGATTAAAATTCCGAAGAAAAGATTTGTCACAGCAAAAATTGTTCATTTTCATTGAAATATAAGAAATTAGTTAGAATTTTGATTTCGTTTAATGTAATATTACTTTACTCAGTAGCTTTGAAACGTGTATTCATTTACTTTCATTTTTTAATTTTTAAATCATATTTGCTCATATTTGAGCACAAATATATGGAAGACATTTATTTCTTTGTGCACTAACACTTTCAGGGGCACATAAATATATTTTAATTGTTTTTAGAATATATTTGAACAAATGTAGTCTTTGAAACTCATAAATCTAAAATATATTAAAAACTCATTCCTAAGAGGCGAGTTGGAGGTGGTTTTATGCCGTAGGACACCGCCCTTGTAGGTCATGAACCTGCTTAATTTTTCAGATATTAATTTGACTGAAAAATAACACATGGAATGATAATTATGGATTGTTATATTGTTTAAAGTAACTAAAATTATAAATTTTATCAAAATTAAATTATATAATTAGTTACGTATTATTTGTTATGATAATTAGCATAGTCTTTTGATATTCTATAATTGAACAAAATAGGATATGAAGCCGTAAGAAAACGTAAATTACATACTAATTTATTTTTGAATGCAGTAGGAAATTTTATGAAAAACTATTTCTATTTATTTATAAACTGTGAAACTATCATTTATTTATTGAATGCAATGAACTCCTCATCCAACGACAGCTTCTCAAAATACTCAAAAGTTCCCGAAGCATTTAGGTTAATGCGTGGAATATTTAGAAAAATTCCTTTTAATAAAATAATATATCCGTTTCAAATATATATGTTTTAAAATTACAAACTGTGCTAAAGTTATGACTTAAAAGTGCCATTTTCATGAACGGAAAGGGGTAAAATGCAGCTATATTTAGAAAGACGCTAAAAGAATGATTCTCCCTGTTCTCTTTTAGCTAAACAGGTATCTTTTTATTAAAAAAGTTTTTAATTGGTGATTTTCCACCCATATCAACATCTGTGGGAAACGTGTTAGTAAAGAAGCAAGCATTCGTGATACCTTTCTTATGAAAAGGTTCGCATTTGAACTTGTGTCTATGTGCTTGTGCAGTGAAGAATAGCTATACAGGATTGACCACTCCCTGGGTGGGCAACACATTGTTAGCCATTTCCAGCAGTGTTCACATAGGCAGGCAATACTGTCAACTACTATCAGCTGTAAACGGCTTTATTCATAAAAGTGTTCCTTCGTTCCTTTGTCCAAAACGAAGACACAGAAAATAGTCGGTGATACAGTGCGAACATCTGCAATTATGTTCTTTGCAACTTGGTGTCCAAATTGGGCATTATATAGTGATAAACACTGAAACAGATAAATGAATTTCTAAATTGAAGATCTTAGCACTTGTATAGAAAACATGTCTTACTATAACGGAGAAACAACGAATGACTTTCTTAAGGAACATAAAAAAATAAGATAAATTTAAGAAATGATTATAAAAAAAAAATCAGGAACCATTTTAGCACTCAAATAACGATAGCATAATGTATTATTAATCTTTCTATAATGCTTTTGTTATATTTAAACAATAGATATCAAAACATTTTGCTTCAGAATAAGTTTATTGTGTAGTTTGTGGAGACTAAAAAAATTACGAATGAAACAAATAATTAGCAATAAATGTAAGTCCCTTTTCTGTATATGATTATTATTAAATATTTGTTTTATATAAATTTTGCTCTTAGTTCTTGAAGTTCTGTTCTTTGAACTCTTGTAAAAGATCCATTTTAATTTTATAATTTGCTTAGAAAAAGAAAGCCTGCATGTTGCAAAATGCACAATACTCATAAGAAAATCAGTATCAAATGTGGAAAGGGAGAATTTAGAAAGAAATAAAAATTATCGCGACATGCGTAGCCAAATATAGGAGCCTTTCTAACGCGGGGACAATTACTGACTAAAATTCGGCTACCATTCCCCTCTCCCCATTGTAAAACGAGCAATACCACATGGGGTGAAATGTTCGTACTGTGCTTTTGAGTGGGGGTAAGAAATTTTCTCTTTGGAAAAGGCAGCCACATGGAAGGGAATATTTTCGTCGATTTCTGCTGATTCCTACAGGTTAACAATGCATAGCAATGGTAATTATAAGTTTTTCTGACAATAATTAGCCAATGTTTCTATTGATATCTTAAGATTATTTTAATTACTAAGTCATTATGTAGCATCAAAATACAGCACTATAAGAATTTTTAAGGATTAATGCCTATTTTTGTCGGATTATTTTACATGATAAGCATCTTAAAAAACTTCAACAAACAAAAATTTAGAAAACAATTACAAAAAATTAGAAAAAAATTCATTATTTTATATACAAAGTGAAAATAATTGTTTTAAATCTTAGAAATTTATCATTTTAAATAACATTTGAAAAATATTTTGAAACACTTGAAACTTACCCAGATTCCTGGATATGAAAACTGTATCTCATATAAAAGGAAGTTTAGCAGTCTCATAAATAGCCTCTCCTATAAATAATTCTTCAAAAAAAAAAAAAATCAGATAGTCATAAATATAATCCAGAATATTTGCCATGCAGCAAGACCACATGCCATCCAACAAAATATGGTCGTATTTGAGTTGCTTTTCGTACTTCTTTCTGTAGTTCTGCTCTGGTACTTCTTTTCTGTAGTTTTAGCCACTACTGTGTAACTAGTGTCCATGGATAATATTTGAAGTAAAAGCAAATAAGAAATTTTGTGAATCAGTTAACCTTGGAGAAAATGCCCTGCGAACAGTAACAGATGTGCAAAGGGTGTGTTATGCCTAATTCATTATTTAAGCAAAACTAGCAGTATTTTTAAACTACATCTGTTTAAATGATCCGTACAAGCATTTCTAGTTATACAAGAACAAATTCTTAAATAAAGAAATTGAATAAATATTACTTATACTATATTATTCAGCGCAGACTTTTTGAAGTCTTGTGTTTTTATCAACATCGTTACACAATGTGAATAGCAAAATAATGCTCCTAATTTTTCTTAGGCACATAAGGGAACAATTCTTTTTGAAATCCAAATACAGAACTCTGCAGGTCTTTTCCTTTAGTTCCTATAAATTTAAGATGGAATCCACTTTTGTTTTCTAGAATAATTCATACAATTATAAGCTTTTCTCTCCAATGTTTTTTGTGAAAGCATATAAGCATATGGCCAGAATTATATAACTTACATCACCCGCATGACACTTTCATTTGCACTGTTATCTAGTTTATATGTCCAAGTACCTGCAAAAATCTCAATTTCAGAAGTATAGAATGTTCCTGAACCCACTTCTTCCTCAAAATTTAAATATTGAGATGTCATTATCCTTCTATCTGCCATTCTCACTCAACAAAGAAACCTGATATAAGGACGAGCAAGATTTTTCACACCCCTTAAGCCGAAGTCCAATAATTTTTTTTTTCTAGGAAACTGGTTCCGTTGTTTGAATGTGCCCGTGAAGGCAGCTAGCATTGATTTGATTCATTTCAACCTAAAAGAGTTATTTTTTCATATTTTACGTAGCATGTGGCGTAAAACACCCCCTTGCATGTCCTCGTGGGTAAAGTTTGAATGATTTTTTTTTTTAAAGTGGAATTGCCTTCTAAATGTATTCGAGTTATCTATATATTAGAATAGGCATATAATACAGTGTTTGGAATAATTTAATTGCACATTGAAATTTAAAATAGTTGAGCAATTCAAAAATGCTAAACTGTTTTTGTATGTTAACTGTGTTAAATGTTTTCTTTAAAAAATAAAAGTTAAATATTTTTGAATTTCTTTCAGCATATGTCAACACCAGAGCAAGCTGTAGAAGCTGTTAAGCAGCTTAATAATTACAACTTGATGGGCTCAACAATAAGTGTAGAGGTAATTTTTTGATTTTTTTTTTTGTTAAAGGTCACAATGGATTTTGATTTTAACTAAACATACATTAATTAAGCATCTTTGATTATAACATTTCATTTTTAGTTTTTTTTATGTGATATATATATGTAATCATAGTTCAAAAAATCTTAAGTATTTCTTTTTTGATAGCCTTCCAAGAGTAAATTACATCCAGAGCCTGGTGCACCAGGTCGAGCTAATAAGCAGACCATGATAAGGTATTCTTATTTTTTTGTGATATTTTTTACACTTGGAAGAAATTCCATTAAATTCTAAATTCATTGTCGTAGCTTCATTTATTATTTATTTTAAATAACATTTGTTTAATTTATTGGATGCATATAAAAATATATTTGACTCAATTTATGGAAGGAGACAAAATAGCTTAATGCATTAATACTTCAGTTTTTAAGATAATATAAAAAATTGGTTGTCTGGTAGTGTTATGGATTCTTTTAATTGTCAGGGATGCCACTTTTCCGCCGAACGGCGGATTTCCGCTTTTTTTGTTTTTTTTTATAAATCCGCGGAAATAGCGGTTTGAAAAATTCCGCTTTTTTTTTTTTTAAAATCAATTCTCGATTTCCGTGGCTATTTCTTCTTTCTTTATCTTCAATCTTTGTGGGGTATATTGCAAAGCAACTTATAAAGTTGGCTCCGAAATCTCAATTGATTGTGATAAAAAATTTTAAGATATGTGTATTTAAGGCATACATTGGGTGTGCTAAGTGGCTTGTGGAAAAAATGCCTTTTGCTAACCCTTTTTTAAAGGCAGTATCTTCACCGGATCTGTGCAATAGAAAGACTTCTGTTGCATTAGAATTGATGAAAGAATCTGTTGATTTATGGTAGAGAGATGTGGAGAATACATCAAAATATCTTCTATTCTCAAGGATGGCACTTGCCTTGCTAACCTGTTTCCATGGAACCAAAGTGAAAATAAACTTTAGCATAATAAATGATGTGATTACACTTGGAAGCAATAGATTAAATGTTTCAACATTTGATGCTATGCAGTGCATTAAGTATGAGCTGCGCTCACAAAAAAATCGGCCATACATGACTCGTTTTCCAAACATGATTTTCTCAAAGAAGAGTTGATCCGAAACTGGTTAGAAATGTAAGAAATTCACGGAATGTTTATTTTGATAAACTTAAACAAAATAAATCATTAAGAGAAGAGAGACTAAAAGAATTAAATGCCAGTGAAGAAAAAGCTCTGACAAAAAGATGTCTGCAGATGCAACTAAAAGACAAAGGATGAATCATAAGAAAAAACTAACACGTGGTTTAAAGAGACTGCATGAACCAAATTTTAACCGTGGTGAAAATGTAAATGAATCCAAAGGAAGAAAAGTTGAGGATAAAAGTAAAAGTGAAGCTGTCAAAACATTCATTCAGAACAGTCATTAAAACAACATCCTCTAGAACGAAATTTAAAAACAAAAACTACTAATGATAAATCGGAACAATCATTTAAGCAACCACTTATACAAAATTTGAAAAATAAAACTGCCGTTGCTATATCGGAACAACCTTCTGAACTTATTTCTAAAAGAAATGTTAAAATTTAAAAAAAAAAAATAATATCCTAACTATCAAAGATGTTTCTGCGGGCAAATATTAAAAATAAAAAATGAAAATGTTTTTTTATAGATTTTCTGCATCTGAGTGTAAAAAAACAGCATTGTAATAAAATCAATGATATTGTTAGTAGTTTTCAAAATTTTTAATTTGTGTGAAGAATGCAGTAATTTAACTTTTTAATAACTTAAACATTTTAAATTCTAGCCTAGTGTTGAACATTTTTTAAATGTAAAAATATGTGATTTGGATTGGATTTCTGTTTTTAATATTCATGCACAGCTTTATTGGGTAAAAATATTAATTAAAAATTATATATATATATTAAATTATATATATATTTGTGTGTTGTATGTGTGAGGAAGCCTCATTTTTATGCAGTCAGCTTATTTTTTAAAAAAGTATTATAACATTGATTTCAATTATAAAAAATTATTATTTTATTAGTTATTATATTAATTTATGAAATTCATGCATAAATGTTATGAAAAATAGAAATTTTACTTCACAAATTTTTTACTCGTGTGCGATTTCCACACTTTTTTAATTCACGCACGATTTCCTCATTTTTGCTTTTTTAAAAATTCACGCGTGATTTCCTCTTTTTTGCTTTTTTGTGAGTGGCATCCCTGAATTGTAAAATCAGTGCTTCTGTTGAAATGCAAAGGTTGGGTTTCATGATGAATTTTGTGATAAATTTTTCTGAATAACAAAAATTTTGTCTTCCAACTGATTTTGTTAATTTTGTATTAATTTGTTTTGTAGCCGTAGGGGAGGAGGTCCCCAACGTAATGGATATGGTCCACCTAGAGGTGGATTTGGTGGAGGCTTCTCCAATGGATATGGAGGAAGGCGTTATGATGGACCTCCTATGGGTGGAGACTCGTATTATGATCGCTCTTTTGGCTTCCAAAGAGATCGTATGAGACCATACCCTCCCCCCTTTGAGCGACGTAGCCCAACCATGCCACCGATGCGGGAAGAATTCCCGCGACGCCCACTTCCACCCATTTCTTCAGATCCGTATGCCCGTCCTCTTCCACCTTTGAGCATGCGGGATGATTTGTATGAACGGCGACCAATGCCCGAACGCTCTGATTATCTATACTCTAGACGATCACCCCCTTTGTCGTCAATAAGGTATGTCTATTTTTTATATCGTAGAAATATAATTTGTAAGAAGGTAATGTGTATGTATGCAAGAATAGTCTTTATACCTTATATAAAATTGTTTGACATTTAAAATATATAGAAAGGTGGTTTTTTTTATAAAAGCTGCTATCTGCATCTTTTTCCATTATGATTAATTTCATTAGTTTTTCTTCTAGAATTTAAGGATTTCTTTCTTTTCCTTTTTTTTAGAATTGGGGGTAATTTCATGTGTAAGAATTTTGATATCTGTCTGTTTTTAATATTTTTCATATTTTTGAATAAATGTTAAATTATTTAGCTACAAAGCACTATTTTTACAAATGTATATTACAAATTCATATTTGGAGATGGGATTCAGGAGAATAAAAAAAATATTAATATTACAGTATTTTTTTGTAAGAACTTTAGTCTCCTCTCGCCATCTGTAAGATGAAGTTATACTTCTAATTGGTCATATTTTTTTATGCATGTTCCATATGAATCATTGATAATTTAGTTGTCAGGATACTGTGAGAAATTCTAATTAACTCGTTAAAAGCAAAAATAATGTTGCTTTGGACGCTCATGCCAAAAATTGAAATGTTTCCGATTGCTTCTTGAAGGTCTTGATTCATATTTATTAATTTTTAATTTGGAAATGCAGCATTGCTACAGGGATATAATAGTTTGTAACAGATACAGAACTAATTGCTCTAATAATTCTTAACATCAGATGAAGCTTTTGGCTGACCGATTTCTAAATGTTATATTCATAAACTTTTTTTTTCTGTTTCAGATCTCCGTATGGATATGATTCCATGTACAATGGGTAAGTGTCTTGTCAAATAATTATATGAATTACAGACATATCTTAGATAGTGAACTTAAATGCTTAGCTGAAATTTGTTGCATGTTAATGTTCTTGCACACAGTGTACTTCAGTTAAAATTGTGGGTTGGGATGTATATGGAAGCCTAACTAACTTGCTGATAAATTGCATGCTTACCATTATGCATGGGTTTTGATCGTAACAGATGTTGAAGTGTATGTACGTACATATACTTATGTTTGTTGAAATTTTTCATGTTGAAGTTTTGCTAAAAATAATTCTGCACTACATGTAAAAGGTGATTTTTCTGTTTTTTATGATTTCTGGTCTCTGCAAAATTGTATGAAGTGCTTCTGTGTGTTTCACTTTTAAGATTGCATGTTAGTTTCCTGCTTTTTTCTTTTGTGTCTGTTTGGCTTTTATTACTTCTTGGCAGCAGTGTGTGTCTGTTCTGTTTTATTTGTTACTTTTTGTCATGATCACTACCGAAAATCACTTGCTTGCTTTAAATGTTTTTAAAAGAGTAAAAGTTGTTTAAATTCCTTGAAGATCAAAGTCTTAACTTTGCAGTTTTAAATGGATTTGTATGCAAGTGAGTGATCGATTTAGTTTTATCATGACCTAAAAGTCTTTTTAAATCCAAAAATAAAATTTTGATTGCGTTTGAAGCCGTGCATTTCTCGCTAAACTGACGGCCTTTCTTTTTTATTTTCTTTAGCAGCAGCCGAGTCCCGCCTCCTTCTGCGACTAGACGACTCTCGTATTTTTGAAAAGTACACAGGGAATCGCGCCGTTGAAGATCCGCTCAAAACTTTTTCCGCCATCCGTAACGAAAAACGACCGTTTAATGTTTGAGCGTATAACGGAGAACCGCTGTTTTATAGGAAGAGACAGCAACTTTTTAACGTTTATTTTGTAGAAATTTGTGTCATTGTCATTTTTTATTAACAATTTCCAGAATCGTTTTCCATCGATTATATGTAGAGAACTCTGTTAAGGCTTTTCCTACAAGTATACACTTCATTTCTTTCTCATGTATTATAATTTTTTATTGTGATGTGTAAATGTTACGATTTTTGTTAGCGGATTACGAATACTAGTGATGGCTTCCGATGTTTTCCACGTATCTTAATGCCGAATAAAAAGTGTAAAAAAAAGTCTGAAGTGTGCGATGTTTCTTTAATTTATTGAACTCGATATATGACTTATTAACATAAAGAATGTGTAATCTTGTTGTGTAATTGCGAAAATGAGAATGAAACGATTTCCTACGCATAATTTACGAGCTGACTTGTCTCTTTGCGAATACTAAGTAAAGGCCGACTATGAAATGTTTTTTTAATTGAATCCTTCTCACTTGTTCTATTTGTGCGTAGTAAATTTAATCCGTAAATCTAGATAACTTGTACAGAAACGTGTCGAGACTGAAAGTGGAAATTGTTTTATCTCATTCTTTCTGAAAACTTCTCTATTACATAAATCTTATTTGAAATTTTATTTCGACTGCAAGATCTGTTCTGTTAAATTTATCAGGGTTTATTTTTGTCATGCATAGTTTGCTTTAATATTAAAAATAGTGGTCTAATTTTTTTTCAGATTGTACTTTATTCATTTGTAGCAATTTCTCTTTGAAATGGATTTATTGTGCTGAAGACCTTTTTTTCCTGATAATCAGTATGCACTTTCAAACATTGCTGTACTAAAATAATTTCTTCTATCGTGTATTGTGTGCTGAATATCACATTTCTTCAAAGGCATCTGTCTTTTTATGACAATTGTATAACATTTAAAAACATTGGTAGCTTTGTTCTAATCTATTTCCTTGGTTAGAATTGGATTAAATGGATTGATTTTTTTTAAAAATAGGAAATAATATCCAGGAAATCAAACTAATTATAATGGTTGAACTACCTTTTTTCCCCTGTCGCATCAGTGATGTAACTGTTAAAAATATTTGATAGAAGTCTAGAAACTTGATATCTTTTTTTTTAAAATTTGTAGGCTTTTATTTGAATTATTTTAAATTTTAAGTAATTTCAAATTATTAACTTTAACTAATAGTTATATAAAAACTAAACAATGCCTACTATGAAGGTAAATTATGAGATAATCAGGTATCAACTATATAGGTGCAGTTTTAAAAACAATGTAATATTTTACAAAAATGATGTATACAAAAATTTAAAATTATGTATTTTGCGGCATTTAGCAAAAATAGTTGAAATATTCAGCTTCAGGTATCCTCTTCTCTTAAATTTGTCATTTTCTAAACTAATATGTTTGATAGAATAGCAGTTTAAACATCAATAACACTTCTCAAGTTCTGAAATTTTTACCTTACTCCGCAAGCAGTTCTAAATAGCTTTTATTTTCAAATAGAATAGCTCAAAATTTAAAAAAATTAAATAGCTCTGAGTTAATATTAAAAAGGCAACAAGTGAAAAAGATTTTTTTTTTTTTATCCTGCAAGCTTATGCTTGAGGTCTTTTTGGCTCTGTTTCTCTTTTGTTTGCCATTGTGTCCGAAAATAAGCACATTTTTATAAGCAATTTCTTATTCAAATTGGTTTTATAGATCCAAATCGACAGTCAAAACAGTTACAAGGATTGATTTTGTTAAATTTTTGATAATTTTTAATTGCAGGGGGAAAAAAGACTTAAAAACTGGTTTACCTAACCTAACCTAACCTGACCAAAAAATTGGCTTACACTTGCTTTGCTATCCAACATTAATTAGACTACTAGAGGTAGAGATTACAAAATAAAGAAAGTGAAAAAACCAGGAAAATCGGTGGATTGGCTTAGAGAAATGACTTGCCGGAGGGGCAAAGCAGGGATGTTCGTGTAAAACTGTTAAGTGGTTAAAGAAATTCTTGGAATTTGCCAAAACCTGCGGTTATTGCTTTCATAAGTGGTTTAGAAGGAAGGGATTAGAGTAGCAGATGCAAGAAAAATATGATGGTTCATTTTTTAATTGGGGAGGGGGGGGGTATTGGGATCAGCTTAACCCCCATGCATGTGCTAGATTCATTTTATGTTATGGCTGTGTTAGAGTTAAACAGCAGACGCTGAGAAATCTTGTGAATGTTCCCATGGATAGTAAAGTTCAGAATGTTTGCAGAATAGCATTTGTATCCGAGATATAACACATTCTAAATATTCAAAAATTAGCCCTTCGTTGGGTGCAACCAGCCTGCCAGGCATTTTCGTCCCCACCCACACTTCCAGGAAGCGTAAAAGTCTGTCCCTCTTGGTAGTCTTTTCTTTACCTTTGTTTAGACGTCCTCACACACATGCACTGTGCCTGAATGTGTGTCACATGATTGTTCATAACATCCAATTTCTTTTTTTATAACATGTTTATTTTAAACATTTCATGATTTTATCATGTAAAAATTTATTGTTATAAAAAGCAGTTGCCCCCAAAATTTGTTTTGGCCAAAGGAAAGAAACAATACATGTTTGGTTTAAGTGATGGGAAGACTGGTGTGACTGAAAGTGAGGAAACGCTTGGCTCTTGCATCTTCGCTTCATGATGACTATTTTTGCAGTGATAATCTTTTTTTCTTTTAAATCTCCCCACAAAGGTTAGTAATTAATATTAGAATTCTGAAATTAAAATTAATGGATATTAAGAATATAAATTAAGAGATTGTACTGTGCCTATTTGGCGCATTCTGCCTGACGGAGGGTTATGGGCAACTTTTTTTTGTTAAAGAGCTTTGCATGATAATGTTTCAAAAATGGGTGCGTGTGCTATAGGATTAAGTGAATATTACTCTCGCTGATTATTACAGTCAATTTTGGTTTTCATTTCAATTTGCAAACTTTGTGACCTTCATGAGTAGCTGGACTAAAATTTTAATACTGTGGGCAGAGCAAATATCGTCAGTAGTAGTTATTTAGTGGTATCGATTTTGTTTGCAAAAATGGTTGATTCGAGGAGGAGACAGTAATTCAGAAAAGCATTAAATATTTTTAAGGGTGGTAGTTCCTTTCGAAACTACCTTTTTCAGACTTATTTTAGGCAGGTGGTTGTCTTATGGTGGTCTGCTAATTAAGATACTTTTTCTTGTATCTAACTAGCAGTACGCGCATCGCGTTGCTGGTGGAATCATGACAACAAAATGGGGGGAAAATGCCTACAAAGCTTTGAAAACAAAGTCAAAACAAAAGATGCACATTATTGATTTTCCCACTTATTTTTCTTTGCGATAATGACATCAAAACAGAAATGTATATAATATTGAGTTTGCCCACTTCTTTTTCCTCTCGACAATGAAGCGAATGTAATTGCGTCACCTGCCGGAAGGAATCGGATTGTAGAAATGCATGCTGGGAATGAAAGCATGAGACATCACCTGCTGCGAGGAAGGTCACTCACCAGGCAATGAAATTGCAACAGTGTATTCTGGGATTGTCCAGAGAAACTCTTACTGTTAAATCTCGCTAGCAAAAAAACTGTTTGAACTGATTAGGGAAAAATTAATTTAAAAAAAACGAAAAAAGATATTTGAACTGTTCTTGTTTTAAATCTGACAGAAATGTTCCAATTATAAGTTGTAAAAAAATGAAAAATATAGAGGTGTTAGAACGTCAGATGCAGATTACATTCGACATACGAAACAAACTTCATTAGAACGGAAATCGTTGGTTCTTTCCGATGGTGTAACTTTTTCTTAAAATTATTCAAAGTTATGCTGTTGAAAAATGAGTGTGAAAAATCATGCAAAACACAAAATATTGAGATTAAAAAAATTCTAGATTAAATTTTAAAATTCCGGCTTCAAGGTGCATTCAGTCGCCATTACGACTACCTGTGTGCCAAATATCATGGCCACTGCCACCTTTTACATTCTGACCCAGCCCCTGAAACTGCATTTTAAGTGTTAAACATATTTTATGTTGATGCAAAGACAAGCTCGCTTTGAAGCGCATATCATTGATTTAATTGACATCTATAGGCCATTCTTTATGTCAATGTTTTTACTTTTTAGAGGGAAGTTGCAATGTTTTTATGTGATTTGAAAGCAATGAGTGTTATGGCCAAATTGGCCCTTATGCCATTGAACCCAAGCAAACCAATAATTTGATTTCAAAAATAAAGCTGATAATGTTCTAAAATAGGAGAAAAGGTTGTCTAAGATTAGAATAGTGCTTATCAGTAATTCTATTGTCTTCTGTACTCTGTGTTAGGGCTTTTGAAACTTAATTTTCTTGCACGATTCCTTTTCAGGAGGAAAACATTTTCCCACTACATTGACATCCAAAAAACGTACTTTGCCCCTAAAATTGAAAATAAATTAATTTTTAAAAAATGAAAGGGTAACTAATTGTAAATTAAAAGAAATTTTATTTGAAATAGCTGTTCAGTACTTTAACCCACAAGAATATGTGTGGTGTCTCTTTGAGCCCGTTTCTCTTTTGTTAATATATATATATATAGGAATATCTCCCAAAACCTGCAGTTGTTACTTCCCATCTTTCCTGGGTTGGATAATTTAGGCGATCAGAGCATAGACACAGGAAAAACTATTCATTTTTTACTGGAGGGGGTGGATGTTGGTGCATAATTTACCCCTTGTGAGTACTAGCATTTCAGATGTGTTAAATGTTATAGTGATAGCAAAAAATTTTAAAATATTTTAAAAAAAATATTTTTATGCCTAAAAATTATTTTCTCTATGCATAATAAGTTATATGAATGGAATTGGTGAAAAGGAATGAATACAGAAAAATGGAGACAGTTAAATTTTGTCTATTCATTCTATCTGAAATGCAGCTTATATTTTTGAAAAATATTCTCATATTAAGAGTAACCTTTTTGTTTAAAAGAGTCATTAAAAAAAGTCACTTAAATGGTTGCATGTACTGAAAGTTTAAGCCAAGATGAATTTCTTAATACTGTTTTCATTGGCAAATATTGAACTAGAAGATTTGTGCCTGTCTATTAGCCCGTCAAACATATTTCAGATCTGACTGTCACAGATTTACTGAAGAAAGTTGTAGTAGAAACTTGCTTGTAAATTGGCAGATTGCTTAAGAAAATAAACAGAACTGAGGAATCAACTGACACTAACTTTCGTTTTGTTTATAACCTTACTTTTAACAATTTTCATCTGAGTGAGAATGCAAAATCCACTAACAAAAAAAGTGCATTACCAAATACAAAATAAAAAATGCTGAAGGAAAATATTATAAACAGCATGCAAAACAAATTCAAACCGTTAAGTAAAGGGACCCTTTCAGTATAAGAACGGTCAAGGAAAAATATTAAATGCAAAATATATAAATATTTAATAGAAAATAATAATAAATAATAGTAAGAGAAAATATCATGAAAAACAGAACTCGTGAGTCAGTTGGACACTAACTTCCAACGGATCGTTGAAGTGAGGGTAATGAATCGGCATAAATAAAAACTGCTAACTCTGCTCAATTTATATATAAAAAACCTGTTTGAGTTCTTTGATGCCATAACAGAAATCAGATTTGCATGTTCGTTAATGACGTAGACTTAAAGGGGCGTAGTTATTTTTATCTCCTCCTAGCGTCGGACATTTCAGCATGATTCTAATGTAGATTTGGAAGAAGCACTGTATAGCCAAACATTGCTCTTGCAGCAATAAAATCTAACTACCTACCTTGAAAGAAGGGGCATGGCATTTTCTATTACCTTATAAATTTTCTGTGGTAATTTATGAGGATTTAATTTCATAATAATAATTAAAAAACAGCTGTGCATTCACTGGGAATATATACAATTTTAAACCTTTTATATGTATTTCATGGTAGAAATTCTGATCTGAGAAAAAAATTTATGCAATTAACAAGACAAATTGCAGTGCATCTACTAATAATTTTTGCTATTTTCAGCATCTGAAAAAAAAAAAAAACCTACTTTAAGGCATCCAAAACGAAACCTACTGCCCATCTTGGAGTTGTGGGCTTTATCTCTTTTCTTGGGTGAATAGTGCATTAGTTTCTCACTCAAGTGGCATAGCATTAGTAAGGTACCCTGGGCATATTTTTTGCATCACCAGCGAAATAATTGGTGTTAATGAAATTACTGCAGTTTTATGTTCGTAGCTGAAAGTCCTTGAATTTTTAAGTGACCGCCGATAATCTCCGCCCCCATTTTCTCCTCAACGTGAAATACCTCCTCGTGTTTCTCCTTGCCGCTTATCACCCTCTGCAGAGTGAAATAGTTGAAGGGGGTCGTCCGTGACCTTTGGAATCCCTTGGGGTTTTCAAACAAAGAGTACTCTCTTGTAAGTGGGGGCTTTAACCCTCTGATTCGTAGGATACTCTGAGCACCCTGCCCCTCCCTCAAAAACCGCAATGAGAGCTGACAATCTTAAGGGGTTTTATTTGAAAGAAATTGGTTCGGGGGTTGAGATGCTAATGGCCAGTTTTGAGGATTACAGTGAATTTATGTTCGGACTTTCCCTGGCAGTTCTAGGAAATATCCCTTTCCCCCAAGGTGGAAATTTTACAGAGAGAGTGGGACGCTCTCGAACCGTAGGTTGGTTGCACATTACGCTTCGGACCTTTCAGTCTGGAGAGTTAATTTCGCTGCTTAGACTTGAAACTTATATCTAGGTGGGGGTTAAATATCGGCGACTTATTTTTATTTATTTCAACTGTTTAAACTTTTAATCAATCGTGTATTGATAGCTACTTTTGATTATCTCTTTAGAAGGTCAAAAATAAAATTAATTTTGATTTAAAAATTTAGTTTTTATTCTGTTTGAATCATTGTTACATTGTGATTGAATTACTAAAATGGCAAGGCTTGATCTTAACCCTCTGAGCGGCGCAAACGTCTTTTTCCATTTTTCATGATCAGTTCAAAAGCAGATAGCTCGTATTTATACGTATATTTTCTTAAACAATCATGGATAAAGTGTTCTTAAGATTCCAGAGATATAATTAAATACAAGAAAGATCGATTCATTTACTTTAAAAGCTAAGTTTTCTAACCTGATATCTAAAAGTTCAAAATAATTGGTCGCTCAGAGGGTTAAAAGCTATAACATAAAGATTTATAAAAGATCTGTTCCAAAAAACATAAAATAGTTATTAATTGTGAATTTCTTTAGTGTTCAATTAAGATTGACTTATGGATATTCAAGATAAATTAGATATTTTTGATTTTATCTCAATATATTTCAGGTTTTCAGTTAAGATTCTGTTGTTATTCATTATTGCTTCTACACTGCTTCTTGTCCTATTGACATCAAGTATAAAAAAAATCATGGTCCTTTTTTTTGAAATTTTTTTTATAACTTATTTTTTTTATTATTTTTATATTTTAATTTGTAGTTTGATTCCTATAAAATCAGAACAACTGAAATATCAAGTGTATAACACGTTTTACAATTTTTCAAATGAAAAATTCAGTTATGTACAATTTCTACAATATGTAATTTTATGGTCAATAAGAGTGGGAACCCTGTATGAGATATCTTCAGTTTTTATTTATCATTGATTTGGGCAGACAAATAGGAAGATAAAATTTCTTTAAATAATGCATCCGATTCCATTATTTAGTAAATGCTGAGTGGAATTTTTTTTGTCTTGAAATTCATTAATAAAATGGAGCATCACATTACTAAAGCTTTGAATGCCATTTTGCAGAACAGAATTAATCGAATATTATTACGGAAAAGGAAAATCACATTGCCCTGTATGTCCTATAACTTGTAGGTCGCAATTATATTCAAATATTCTAGTTATATTTTCCCCCGTTCTTTGCTATCGGATCTAAATGTGTGGCAATACGATATTACTATTATCTCATACGATAAAATTTATTTTATTTTGAAGTGTAACAACTAAAATAGTGATTGTAAGCTAGTTTGGTAACTGTGTGAATGATGAAAATGCTTTCTCTCATTTGATCTCAAATTTTAAATTACTGTCGATTTTTAGATGAATTTCTTGTAAATTATGCATGAAATTTTATTTTGAAAGAATATAGGAGAATAATATAATGTGTATAATAGAGAATTCAAGTTATTGTTTTATTCTGTTGTTTTATACGAAAATGAGCAAAACTTGGATCCAGCGATGTAACTGTGAAAATTCGAGCCACTTTGAATCATCAGTGATGTGTCTGCTTACACATTTTCTAATATTAAGACTCCTGTTTTATAATAAATTTTGTCAATATGGAGTTAGTTCTGTTTGAAGTCAATTATTAATAACTATTATGAAAAAAAGAAGCTTTGCACTGCTCTTTTTCCAAGTAGCAACGATTTAATACATGTAATACATGCTCCTCTTGGTAAGTAAAGAGTTCATTAAAATTTGCATTCATCTGATTTTACTTGATTAGCTTGTTATATTGAGTCATATCTTTCTCTCTATAGCTGTATCTCGTACTATAAGAATTAGATGGTTTAATATATAATTTTTGATTCAGTAAAATTTGAAATAACTTTACGTTTTCAAGCATTGATTGGTTTTGAAATTTAAAATAAAATACCAGCAATGGGAAATAGAGCAGATTGCACCATTTACATTCAGTCCTAGTTTTTTTAGTTCTTTTACCTGAAGCTTCATTAGTTTGAAATTTTTGGTTACGTTCTTAAAATGGCTGTAAAATAATGTGTCTGAAAAATGCTTAATTGAACCTTCCTATAAAAGAAATTGCATTTGAAAATGGGGTAAAAAAAATCCCAAATTACTAAATAATAATTTAGACTGTGCCTTTTATTTGGTTATCTATTTTCTGTTTGTTATGAATGCTCACATTCTCTCTAGAAAAGTTTTAAATGAACAGTGTAATCATAACTGCTAAAATTATTTCTACTGATAAATTTTGAAACTAAAATTATTGATAATATTTTTAAGTCAGTAGAAAAGAAAATTGCTGTCCTTTTTGACCCTCCTGGGAAGTAATCTTTTCTAGACCTTTCCCTTGTTAGCAAGGTAAATCTATCTACAAGGCAACTCAAGCTTCATACCGATTAGCTTCTGGAGGAAGTTAATTTTTAATGCTTTTAATACGTTCACGCCTGCGCTGCAATTCATGTTTCTGTCCCATGGGTGGCTACTCAAAGAGTGCTTTGCTTTATTGGGTAGATCCAAACTAAAGAGAAAAATGAAATTTTACTGCAATGATAACCATTGCTGCTCTTTTTTTTCCACTACTATTGCTGTCGTGTTTTTGCCAGCACTTTGCTTTAAATTGCATAGAAATAAGTAAACGAGTATGTTTATAATATTGAGTGGGGAAGTTCAGCATTTTTTAAAAACGCGTGAAACTGATCCGTATTTATAGAAAAGATAATTTGAATTTCAAACATGCAAGTGAAATTTTACATAAAAATTTATTTAAATATTGAGGGTGAAAGATGCACTGAAATAGCAGAAAGGATGATGCAACCCGAAACACACTCTCATTGGCTGAATACATTTTGACCTTCCTTCGCATACTTCTCTTTCGCTACTTTTGTACCATGTTTTGATTCCAGGCGTTTGTACTAGTTTACATTTTAGAAGTGAAGTTTTAGGTTTTTCTACTGTTCGATGTTTAATTTCATAATGGTTTTGTACAAGGTAAATCGGATAATTTGCCAGGGATTGATTCTACAATGATGACAAAGAAACTGAACACAAAACGCCGGCTCGTAAATTATCTCGTAAGAAAAGCTGTTCATACCTTCCTTTGAAAGCATTCAATAACCGGAACAAAGCTCTATACTATACCACAATACGCTTCGTCTTGGGAAAAACGGGTAGATTTTCCAAAACATCAGGCAGCAATAAATTAGAGAGGGCCCTCGGACTTTCCGAGAAGATGCGATTTCTGTCGAACAGGAATGAATGAATTGATTTTGCATGATCTGTGATATTTCACATGCATACAGAAAAAAAAAAGGAATATACTTATTTTCAAAAGTCCTGCTCAGGTACAGCTTTTTTTTAAAAAATACACATGTGCCTTTGTAAAATTAATTTTATATAGTTTTACTAGCAGTACTTAAACAGCGTTGCCTGTGGAATCAACAAAATGAAAAAACAAACAACAAAAAAAAAAAATGCCCACCATGACACGAAAAAGTTTTGAAAAGAAAATCAAAACAAAAGATACAAATTATTGATTCTCCCGCTTATTTTTCTTCACGATAATGGCATTTGAACTGTAGGAAAACAGTACAGAGTACCAAATAAACCGATATTTTCGAAAAAAAATTTTAGGATTGAAAAGATTGCAAATGTTAAGAATGAAATCTTAAACGATTTCAAATGGAAGAATACGCCTCGAAAGACAAACATAATTTCTATAGTATTTAAATATATCCAAAAGGAATCAAAGAAGAAAAGAAAAAGAGATTAAATCTTCCACTTCAGGTTTAAACTTTGAAGCCACCTTATGTAAATAGCTCCTTGAAGTCATATTCCATTTTTTCTAGTCTTCTCTAACTAAAGTGTCAGCCATGTGCGTGACTATCAAACAGTATAAAAACAAATTAAAAGAATTATCTGTTGATGTGGCATGTGGTTTCTACAAAAGGATATTGGGGAAATACATCATGCGACCTTGATTACGAAGTATCATGTTAATTTTAAAGCAAAATTTTTTTAACACTTCAGAAAAAAATTAAAATTCAACCAACTGTTCAATTTTAACCATTCTTGTTTTAAATCGCGGATAAACGTTATATTTATTACTTCAACAAATTTCAAATTGATAACAAAATTAGAACGGCAAGAAATTGAAATTCCAAACAGTTTTTTAGGGTTAACCAAATATTTTATAAAAATTTATCAAAATTCAGTAAATTGCATCAGAAATTCAAAGCTAACTACATTAGAGCGGAAATTGTGTGCTATTTCCGATGGTATATCTATTTTTTTTGTACAATTGAAACCACTATTGAGAAATTAGTGCGAAAAATCACCCAAAACAACACAAAACATTAAATAAAAAATTTTCTAGATCACCATTAAGACTACCTGTGTGCCAAATTTTAAGGCTGCGAGTGCGATAGATTTGTCTAGACATTGCATGCACACATACACACACAAACATTGCCTTTTATAAGTATTGATATTACACTGCTATGAAGAATATAAATTATTTTCTTTGTAATGTAAAAAGTCCGGTAAAAATCTATACTTATATAAATAAGGCAATGTTTGTGTGTGTGTGTCTGCGATGTCCAGACGAATCGAAACTTTTTTAAATTTAATGTTTTGTGTTGTTTTGAGTCATTTTTGGCACGTTTATGGCTGTAGTGTCTTTTCTAATGATAGTTGAAAAACAGTCAATGCACCATTGGATAGAATAACTTTCTTTCTAATGAAATTTGTTTTGAGCTTCAAACGTAATTTACTGAATCTTGAGAAATTTTTAAACAATAGTTAGTTTTGCTGACAAAATTTTGTTTTTGTATTTAAATTGACTACATCCTCCGTTCTAATAAAGTTCTCTTTCATTTTTTTTTGAGGTAATGTGTGGAATATTCCCCCTTGATTTAAACCAAGAATGGTTAAAATATCTTTTATGGTTGAATATTAATTTTTTTAAAAGTGTTAAAATATTTTCGCTCTATTTTCCCCCTCGATTCTTTGTAAACAAGGTTGCGGTGTTCTATTCCCAGCATGCATTTTGTCGAAACCACGTGACATCATAATCCCTTTGCTGAAGATTGTAAGCTTTTTTAAGAATTTTGTTGAAATTCAGGATGTCATGGGCAATGCCGTGAAGGTACTACTAGTAACTTAATAAAGAAACCTATATATTTATAATATTAAAACATAACCGAATGTGACTAAACTAGGAATTTAAGGGCTACCATGTAAACGACAAACTCTAGATGTGCGGTGAGATAAACTTATCTACCTTTTTTCAATTGTAATAATTGATAAGTAAATGACTTTTTGAAGACTGATTTGAATAGATTCATTGAATCTAAATGATTTATTTTGCATCAAAAATTCTGTGCATTATTTTCTTGCACTACAAATGAAAACCATTTAAAAAAAATCATGAATTTAAACTATTCTAATTAATTTTGAATAGTATTATAATTTAAAAATATAAGAAACATTTGAATATCCAAGGAAATAATATAAGCAGTAAAATAACAAACAGCCTATGTTCCACTGCCCCTCAAAGGGTTAAAATATAAATTCCATGTAATCAAATAGAAGGAAAAAAAACACATTAAATTTAACTATTTGCTTTAACATTGATAATTAATCTCGCCTTATACTTATATTCAAAACAAAGCGGATATGGAGTTTAAGGCTGTTTTTTACTGTGCTTTGTAATATACAATTTTAATATAATATAGCTAAATTACTCATTGGGTGTCGTTCTAGTTGTATTAATGCATTTAGGAACAATACAATACTTGTATCTTTCTGACATTATTTTATTTGATGCGGTAGGTGGAAAATATAGGGGGGAAAAAGCAAAATTTCTATAGTAAGCAAGCAGGAGCTCTCCCCGGTTTGGGCGTTTGTGACATTGGACCCACTTTGTGCCAAAATGGATCATTTTTCCCGTGTCATCTGTGAGGTGAACTTTGATTACAAATATTAAAAAAAACTGCCTAGATATTTTTTTAATGTTCTTTTTGAAGCATTAATAAGAAAAATAAAAAAGATGCCATTATTATGTTTATATTTTCAAATTTACAGTAAATTCTCGATTATCTGGCATTCAAGTATCCGTAAAGCTCAACTAACCAGAAAAATTGTATAATTTTTAGAAAAACTCATTTTCTATCGTAGTGTCAGAATTGAGTGTGCTAGCACTGTTCCATTCATGCGGGCAATTTATTTCTGGAATGCAACATCCGCTCCGCACGGAGGGGAATAGGAGGAAAAAAAAAAAAAAGCAATATACAGTGGCGTATACACTTGTTTTATGGGGGAGGGGTTCAAAAGCAAAAGTGAGAACCAAAGAAAAAAAAAGTTCCTCACTTTTTGCCGAAAAAACGAGACCTAAAAATGCAATCGACAACCAAAAAAAAATTAAGGGATAGAATCGGTAAAAAAAAAAAAGGCTACAATCACTCCCATTTTTCCCGTCATGTTTCAACTATCCAGACTTTTCAGGTGTCCAGAAATCGGCATTTCCCGAGCATGCTGGTTAGTTAAGCTTTTACTGTATGTTTATAAAATTGAGTTGAAATAAAATAAATCCTACTTTTTAAATTAACATGGGTTAAATTTCCATTATTTCAATTTCCAACTATATGGAAATTTTTTGGAGTTGTGAAACGAACTAAATTGTTGGTGATATACACCACCTGATGGGACATCTAAGTACGAGCTACCAGTAGTGCCGGCGTGAACATATTAAATATATTTGCACCTATTTTTCATAACATTGGTACCGGCTATGCAATGAAAAGGTTAATTCCTTCCTACCTCTCTCTCGCTAAAGTCATATTACATTGCAATTTCAATCTTAACTTTTTCAAAAGTAGAATTACAGAAATTATGATTTTGAGGATAGTAAAATTTGATCAAAACCTGAAGTATTCAAATAAATCGGTTCAGAATTAATGCATTTGTAATTCTCAATTCATAGATTATTTTAAATGATGGATTGGTATTTTGTTGAATTAATATCAAATTTTCATAATATTCTAATTTGTATTGCAATTCAGTTAGCAGTTTATGGGCTGAAATAATATTGATAAAAATTCATTTTTATTCATTATTTTTTTATTTTAATAAATTCCTAAAATCTTGAACATTTGTTGTTAATAACAGGATTATAGTTAATGACTATTGAAGTTGACATAATAAAAGTTATGCAGTGCAGCATGCTCAATTAAGTTATTTCAAAATTTAGTTTTAAATACTAAAAATCCAATTATTAAATTCCTATATTTAATTGAATGTTTCTATAGCAGTAAGACTTGTAGAGATATCTATTGGATCATTCAACAATAATGCACTGCTCATAGCTTTTTACATGCTTCCTTTTGTAGTTATTCATTGGCAATAGAATTAACAAATTAGAAATAGCTATGCAATGTACCTTAAAAGATCAGGGAAGATTTTCCCATGTTTTTTCCCCTTTACATTATATTTATATGCCTATAAGTATAATGGCAGTTTATGTATTGAAAATACAGAACAAAATCTGCTAAAAGTCTTGATTTGATGAAGAAAATTAATGATAAGCTATTTTTATAATGGGAAAAATGCTTAGATTGACAATTTTTTTTATTAGTATTAGCTAATTGAAAGGTTATATAAAATGGTTTAATTAAATATAAATGTCACCTTCTAGTAGTAATTTTAGAACTCATTATAGTTTGTGACAACTTAAGTTGCCAGTACAAGAAAAGATGTGTCGTGTTTAATTGCAACTACTCAAATATTTCTTAATATGATCCTACAGTTTGGAAAAATAGTTGTATTTGATCAGAATGGACATTGAACAATTTTGGCATCCAATATTGAGAGGTTTACTTGAAGTTCTAGACATACTCTCAACTTAAATTGTCACTGACTATAGTGTAGATTTAATTACATTGCTGTGTGGCTACATGTTTGCATATTATTACATGGTATATATTTTTCTTCAGGTTCTAAAATGGACCCATAATTTTTGGATTTCCAAATTGAAGCTGGCTCTGGAGTCTTGTTGCAACAGTTGCAGCAATTATAGGTAAGCATTTGAATTTTTTTTTATCTTAATTTGCATGAGTTTTTAGTTATTTTTTTTATCACAAGTCATTTTTCATGAAAATTATATGTAAATTTGAAATTTTCCACTCTTAGTGTATATGCTCAAGACTTCTACAGTTCTAATTTAGTATAAATATTATACTGAGGAGCTAATATTTGAAGATATGTATGAAGCACTAGTAATCAAATAACCTTAGCTAGTGCACTCCCTATTTGAATATCAGTTTTAATTAAATTTAAAAGAGAATTTAACAGAATTGAAGAAAATAGATTAATCCACAATCATATAGAGGTAGATCAGCGGTTCTTAAAACTAGGGATGTAACGAATAGTGATTTGGCCGAATACCGAATGTTCTGCCAAATTTCAGGCTGAATACCACAGGGTTCGTACTCCTCCTGAAAAACTCCTGAATTTTGCTTTTTTTTATTCTAAGGGCCCTGAAAACTCCTGAAAATTGTGTTTTTTATCCTAATATTTATTTTTGTCTCCTGAAAAATAACATTCGAAGAACAAAATATAAAATTATGATAAAACATAAAAATATGACGTTTCCATTTTTCCTTATTGTTAGAAAGTCGCTGGAATCCGGAATTCTTATTTCTGACCTTACTTAGTGCCGAAAGAGTGCCTCACATGTTCCGAGTCACCGCAATTGGGAGAGATGGGAGAATTGATATTTAGTATACTCTTTTCCCAATTTCATAAAAATTTCAACACTACTCCCTTCTCCCCTAAATTGATTTTTTTTCACGTTATCTCCTGAATTTTCTGTACTGTACTCCTGAATTTTACTATCATATATACAGTATGAACCCTGATACCAAATAGTTATTTTTTTACAAAACATTTAACTTTCTGCTGTAAATAAAATATTTCTCAAATTTTTTTAAAAAAAATTAAAGATTAATAAAACTTTATTTATTTGTATATTTAAAAAAAATTTAACATCTTGATGCATTTTAAAATATCGTAATTTGGATAATAAGAAATGAGAAACCTTCTTCATTTTGGGATTGCTTCACAGAAATAAGAGTCATCATTGCAAAACATGATAGTGACAAACACAGAAGAAAATTAAGTGGATAAAATTAAAATTATGAAAAGTAAATTGCGATTTTGATAAAGAATGTTCACATAATTGGTGAAAAAAATTGCAAAAAAATGTCCAAGATTTTCAAATTAAGCAGAAAACATCTTTCAGTTCCTATAAGCACAATATATAGTGAACATTTGAATGGGTGATTGGAAAAAGGGTAAAATTCCACTGGAAATGTTATCCTTTTCCAGTTGCTCAATATTTTTAAATCTGGTAATACATAAAAAACCAAACAGAACATACATTTTTCCTGAAAATGCTGATAATTTATTGTTCTTGCATCATAATTACAGGATTTACGATGATAAATGAATTTGTAACATTATTAAATACACCAAATTTACTTAAAATTGAGTAAAGAGATTTTTGATAATGTACTGGAATGCAATTCTGCACAATATTTTTTTGTTAAATATACACTGAAGAGCCACCTACTTAATAACACATTGCACCTCCTTTGGCTTTCAAAACAGCTGCAACTTGCCTGTGCATAGATGCTACAAGTTTTTGGTACATGACTGGAAACAGGTTGTACCAAATGTCTAAGCAGCGGTCACACTAAGTCGAGATATTCGAACATGGTGGTGTTTGAGTTCTGAGCTCCCACTCCATGACATCCAAAATGTGTTCCATCAGATTAAGATCCAGCAAGTTAGGTGGCCAGGACATAAAGTGGAATTCATCAGTGTGCTCCTCGAACCATTCCAACACAATCTGAGCCTTGTGATATGGGGCATTGTCCTGCTAGAAGATTCCATTTCCAGTTGTGAAGACAAACGCCATGTAAGGGTGCAACTGATCTGCAATGATGTTCAGATAGTTCGCAGCTTTCATGGTCTGTTCTACCACAACTATGGGTCCCAGAGCTGCCCATGAGAATGTTCCCCAAAGCATAATACCACCGCCACCAGCCTGGGTAGGACCTGCTGTACAAGAGGGGAGCAACTGTTCGTCTGGCAGACGGTGTACCCGGACATGACCATCAACATGATGAATGAGAAATCAGGATTCATCCGACCAGGCAACTCTCATCCATGGTCCAGTCTCGATGTTCCCAGGCCCACTGTAGGCGTAGTTGGCGATGACGCTTGGTCAACAGAGGCACTCGAGTGGGACTGCTGCACAGTCCCATATCCAACAGTGTCCGCTGAACTGTGTGTTTCGAAAAACTTGCACTTGGATCTGTATTGTATTGGGCTGTCAGCTGAGTTACTGTCTGGCGACGATTTTGCGTTACCAAGCGGGGCAGTCTCCGTCCTTTTTCTTTGACGCATGGATGACCAACACCTTGGCGTCTACTGCTGGTGTCACCATCATTTATCCACTTTGCATGAATACTAACATCGGCAGATCGTGAACAACCTACCAGTCGTGCAGTTTCGGTGATACTCGTTCCGAGTCTTCGGGCCATTACGATCTGCCCTCTATCAAATTCGCTTAGATCAGCAGCCTTTCCCATCACTCACAAAAGTGCAAGAATGATTACTTACCTTCTCCAGCAGCAGTTAAATACCATTCTCACTTAACCACGTGCCCTCCATGTCATCCAGACGAGTTCATTGAAAAATGTGGGGATGGTCATAATGTTTTGGCTCATCAGTGTATACAACAGCACACTTTTTTTTTAAAAAAAATTATCCTGAAATTATTCAGCCAAATATTTGTTTAGTATTCGGCCTACCGAATATTCGCTACATCCGTACTTAAAACCTTTTCAATTGTTGACTTTTTTTTCTGTTCCCAACCCTATTTAATGACGGAAGAATTACTAAAAGAAAATGTAAATAAAAGTTTTTGCAATGTTTTAATGTCAAAATATTTTTCTGAACTGTTTTTGCTTACAATTATTGTGAGAATCTGAAAGAAAAAGACCATGCGGGAAATTTGTGATACTGATATTTTTATACATGACCTTATTTGGGAAAGGATAGGTCATGAGACTCGTGTAGCCTAAAGCCATGCAGCCCTGGATGGAGCGCAAACTTGGGAAGCTTATTGTGCTGAGGGGAAAATTTTTAATAATTTTATTAGGGATACCACCAATTCCTTTAACTGCTTAAGGACCAAGTTATTTTGTAACCTACGGTATTTAGGACGAGTTAATTTGTAATAAGTCCTTAAGAGGTTTAATGCGTTTTCTATTTCATGGCATGCGTTTTAATGTGAATTGGTTTTCAAAACTGTAAACTAGAGTGTCTGCTTTGTGTTGGACTAAAAACATTACTGATTGAACCTATTAGGTCTGAAATTTTTGTCTCGTATATTGGTGTGTTTCAGATAGTTGTCCTCAGGTTGCAGTGCTGTGAGTTTTTCTGTCCACACTCATGTTTGGGATTTTCATTTTATTATTTTTGTGCATTTTGTTGTTCATTTCTGGAATATTGCCATTTTGTTGGAGGCATTGTTACTTTCTTTATATTTGTATTCTACAAGGGTACTTGGATCTAATAGCAACCCTATTTGGTGTCAAGTTCTTATGCATTTTATGTAATCCTGTTATATATGTTAACAAAAATGAAAAAATGCTTTAATATGATGTAATAAAAATTTGTTTTCAGTTTTTCTTTTTAAAATATGTCGCATGACGTTCACATATTTGTTCAGGTGTGTGTGCTAACTTGGCTGTCATTAATGGATACACTAATTTTTTGTGTTTTTACAGGGGCAATTGTTGCAACAAGATTTTCCGGAAGGAAAATCTTGTCGAAGGGTGTTGTTTCTAATGCATCCAATGCCACTAAGATGTATTCAGGCTCCAAGAGCATTTGAAGGTGGAAGTTGGAGGTGTGAAGTCACATATCCAGTGATGGAGATTTTTTTTTTGCTGCTTTTTTTTTGAAGTCCTCTGGATTAATTTGTAAATAAAAAAAAATAGAAAAAATGCCTTTATGTTGTCTTGTTTAATTAAATCTTAGTTATTATTATAAATATGATTAGAATGCAAAAACACACTGTCATATTACTAAAGCATTCTCAAATAAAATTGCTTAGTTGTAGTACATGAGAAAAGATAATTGCTGGAAACTAATTATACTAAAAAATGTCTTCTTTCTATTTCACTTTTAATTCAGTTTGCAGAAGATGTACAGTCGCGGGGGAAGAAAAAAAACGATGACCCAGCATTATTTTGCCATCGGAAATTAAAACAAAAGGTGCCTAATTTCAGGAAATAACGTCTATTAAACGAATCTATATCAAAAAATTTCCATAAGGGGTCATCTACATATTTAGAATTGCACTAACTTCAAAATTTCCGATGGCAACACCCATTTTTGGTGACAAATTTCTCATAAAAAAATACTCCAAGATATCAATTTTGGTTAATTGACCATTGAAAGATCTGAAGATATTCAGCATTTTGTGTTTGCGATATATAACGGGCCGGCTCCATTTTTAGATGGTGGAGCTTGCATTTAAATGTCGGTGGTAGAATCTAAATTTTTTTACTATCTGTAAACACTAGATGCATTATAAAATTTTGGGAAAATGAAATTTTTTAGGTCAATAACTCGATTATATCTCGAGATCAAAAATTCAAAATTTTACATTCTTAAATGCAGGGCGATTCTCTACCAGTGCGACAAACTTGTAGGGGGGCACAAAGACTATTCGGAATCGCATAGCATTGCAGGGTCCGAAATGCCGAATGCCAACACATTAGTGTAACAGAAATAATTTTAATGACAAGTTTTATATTTGTTAAAAGCTATATGCTATAGAAGGTGTTTGAAATTTCAACCAGATGCACTTGCATAGATTTCACAGTGGTGCCGTATGGAATTCTTAATGTTTTGGAAGATTCCTGGCATGTCTCGCATCTCCCCGTCAGCTACTGAGATGTTAGCGACGTCTTCAACTGAATCAACGGGGGTCTCGTACACCATGTCTTCATTTGATCCCAGGAGTCCAGGCATGATAGGTCCGGCAATCTATCGGGGCCACTGAACTGGACCACCATGACATATCCAATGATTTCCAAATGTAACGTTTTAGTGGATGTCATTGGTGTAAATTGGGGGAGCCCCATCATTCTGGAACCACATTGAGCTGCACAACAATTAGGAACATGTACTTCGTGGGAAATGTTACTGGTATGAAGGCAGAACGGTGTGCCCATTACAGTTCACAGCTTCATATGTGAGGTGTTCAATTCCGTCTACCGCATGATGAAGGCATTTGAACCGATTCTGATTCGTCTTTGTTCCCCCTACAACTCCTGCAAGTTTGTCACACTGTTAGTGATCGCCCTGTATATTGAGAGCATACAGTGAAATTCTGAAGAATACATATGTTCTCTTTTGATCAGAAATATTTCTCGAGATCCTATTGAGGAAAAATTTGGGGATATTTTATTTAATAACTGGACATCTCACTGAAATTCTTTACTTTCTATGAACATTCTCTGCAATTACTACTAATAAATTCTAATGTTTACTAATAAACTTCAAGTTCTCATCTGATTCCTTGAAGGAAATACTGTTTACATCAAAATGTCTTTTGTCGCACTGATCTTTGTTAATAAAACAATATATATAAAAGATTCAATTTTTAGATTTGAATCCTTTTTTTAAAAAAAAGCAGTTACTTTTTTAAGATGTTAAGTAACCCAAAATGTGTGTTTATTTTAGTGAATGGTGCATTTTTTTTACAAATTTTTCTTGATGAAATAGTTGCAGATTATCTTGCCTTGAAGTATGTATCTCATTTATACTCTTAAATTCTATTGGAAGCTATATTGGAATTTTTATTCCATAATTTTCCAGATTTTGCCCCCTGTGTATTTTAGCAGAATTGAAATTGTTATTGTAAAGGAAATCTGATTGGTAGATGAGATGGAAGTAATTTTTTTTGTTGTGATTTAGCAGTTTATTATATAGCTGCTAGATATATTTACTAAGTTTAAGGCTATAATATTTGCAATGTCTGTTAAAGACTAAACAATTTTTCCATTGACAAAATATGATATATATTTTGATAAATATATATCATATATTCATCAATATCATATATATTCATCAATTTATAATATGATGCTGGGTTGAATATGATTGCACTGAAGGCTTTTTTGACTTCTGTGGTTTTCTTACTGTGGAACTTCTGCTGTGCCCTTCTATGCATTTGAACTCTTCAATGGCTTTTTTAAAAATTGTGATTGCCAGCCAGGAGGTATCTCCTAAGATGGAAGCTTCAGCAGTGCCATTATTGCTTTCATAACCTGAACTGCTGCTTCCATTGAATTGTTACGTACCATGTTGGAAGTAATGTTTACCTTCAAAGCAAATTTCACCTAGTTTGCAGCTGCAAAAGTAAATTTATGGGGCTGGGAGCCCCCCCCCCTTCTCTGATCCCGTTATCAGTTAATATTAACAGGAAATAATAACTATTGTGAAGATTATTGTCTATTGGTAAATGGGGGAAAAGAAAGAACAGAGCAGATGCACAGCATATAGAATTGTAATTGTTCTCGTGGGTTGTACAACATTAAATGCAAGGTTTTTGTAGATTGTTGAAGGTTGGCTGGTTATATAGAATTTAAGAAATGTAGGTTGTGATCTGTAAGGAGCTATTCAATTTCAAGATCATGTAAATGGGAATCTGGACTTCCCCAGAGAGAGGATAAATGGTTTTGGAACTAGAGAAATTATATTAAATTCTTGATTTAGTTGTTGATTTGCAGATAAATATGAGCTGGAAATTGAGCTTGAACTATGCTCTTCATCCATTCTGCCATTGTTCAATTTATCAGTACTTGATAGTTTTCGCAACTTTTGTTTACTAATATTAGAGTCAGTCTACCCCCACTGACCCCGAAGATATATATTTATACAGCTCCCGACTGGATGAAATTTGCATTGATGGCAAACATTATTTACTACATGGTACACAATGAACTCAATTGAAGAAGCGTTCTTTTAAATTACAACAATAATCAAGGGGGCTGCTGGCTTCTAGTAGGCTGTAAAGCTGGGCATGCTGTATTTGTTGAGATTTAAAGGGACAATTGGATAACTATTTTCTACTAAAAGAGCAACTACTGAAGCTTTGTCACCAGGGCTGGGCGGTGCGAATGGTGTGATCGCACTAGGCCTCGCACAGTTGACTGATTTTGTAAATTAAAAATGCCTTCTAAATTTTTTTATTTTAACCCGAATATACATACATTTGAATATAATAATGCAATATGTGCACATTTCACATCGACCAATCAAAGGCAAGTTTTGGGGCTTTGAATCTCACTATATAGCCAAAACAGAGCAAGAAAAGTAAAAACAGTGTTTCATTATACTTGTGTTTGTAATGGATGATAGTACATCGTATGTTTGGTGGGAAATAAATAAAATATTCATATTTAAAGGGAGGACAAATGTTTAATATAATATATACTGAATAATATATTTCATTGTTGTTTGTTGTAATCATATTACTAAAAAATTTATCTTAATTTTTTATATTATTTTTGGACAATTTAGGAATATGACTATATACAGAGATGCCGGAAGAAAATAAATGAGCGGATATCATAAATGTAAGAAATGAGTGGATCTCATAAATGTAAGAAAAACATAGAAAAAGAAAATTGCTGATAACGGGAGGAAATCCCTTGCAAAAATTTTTAAACTGAAAATGTCCAACAAACTGATAAAACATATAGCGAAAATAAAATAATGCCGTATGACATCTGTGAAAACAGTCCTTATCATCCTAAAGACAGCTTTCGTCTTAATGAAGAGGAAAGCCATTATATTAAAAACTAAAAAAATGAAATATAATTACGTAGTAGAGGGAAACCTATAGACAGATTTTTTTTGTCAGCGTCGAATAACGAACAAGATGAATTAGTCAAAGGATCGCAGCTTCAACAGGATCAAGAAAGAGTTGAAAATGAAATGTCGATATCAATTATCCTAGTAAGTGGCATGAAATTATAACTAATAAATTTAGAATGGCTAATGGTGTGACATAATGTACTGTTTTCCGACTGTTAAAAGTAGCAGAAGTTTTTCTGAAATCATTTAAGAAAATTAAAGAATGAGGAACATCAAGAACGAAGATGGGATGGTTACTCTCCTGTGTCACTCAAATCAAATACCACTTCTTTGTGTTTAACTTGACTTAATAATTGAGTTGAGGCAGCAGTGACCTAGTGGTAAGGTCTT
>BGPR01003349.1:68509-85981 GCA_013235015.1 Araneus ventricosus | reverse complement strand
ATCATATTGCGTGTTCCGATGTTTTACTTCTTAAAACATCTTTCGCGAATAAATTATGGTACAAATGTTTTGCTCGCGTATGATTTCAGTCTTTTTACTTTTCTGCCAATCTCATCCCTGGGTGTGGTGTGAAAGTTTGAAGAGGGGGTGCCAGGTTGGGTGTCGTCCTCATCATCTGACCTCTGTTCAAAATGACGAGGTCTGTCCCAAAATAGCCCTCGTCTTGCTTCAAACGGGTCGTTAATATAAGTAAATTAAACTAAACTAATGATCGAGTTTCATTCATGTTCGTGATAGCAAAGTCTTATGAAAGATAATTTACAAGCTGTATATAAATTGTTACAATTTAAAAAGTATTTCAAACTGGGAAACACTATGACAGAGAACATGAAAAATTAACTAAAACCGAAACACACCGAGTAAAGTGTGTTTATGAACGAATGCTGACTTCAATTTTATATTTTTCAGAGCATAATTTGACATTCAGGGAAAGTAGCGATGCTTTATATAAACCACACAACGGTAATTTCTTAGATTTCATAGAATTGCTTGCAATATTTCATCCAATAATGAAACAATATTTGGATCCTTGTGTGAAATCAGCATCGTGTTCCTATTTATGTCATGGAATACAAGACGAACTGATTTTTGCTTTGGATAAAAAAAAGTTAGAATGTAAATAATATATTTAAATACAAAAGCTAAATATTTCACAATTTTATTAGATTGTACCCCAGAGCCATCAGGAACAATTGTCTGTTATTTTAAGATATGTTAAGTTGACTCTGAAAGTGATATGAGTATACAAGAACGATTTATTTGTTTTTAAACGATAAAAGGCTCGACAGGAAAAAGGTTTTCAGTCAAAATTGAAAGCCTATCAGAAAAAGAGGAATTATATTTGGGGAAGTGTATAGACAGTGGTACCATAACTAGCATTACCATACCTCCGGATTTCAAGCTCACGTCAGAACTAATGTCCGGATCTTCAAAATGTCTGGATTTATACCAGTGAATGCGTTGAGAGAAAAATTTGGTTATGTTATAATAGAGAGCGTTTTCACAAAATGAAAGAAAATTTATTGTTTACACCCATTGTTCATGAAAAAGTGGATCTATACCAGTTCAAACTGAAAATTAAAAGTTTTGGCAGTTTTGTTTTAATTCTGTTTTTCATTACTATAATTTTGAATCGCCAAATATTAATAAAAACTTTATATTCTTTACATTTTGACCTCTTAATTTTTTTTTCACTTCCACAAACTCTGTGCTAGTGTTATGAAAGGGTGTCTTTGGCAGGCAGCTTTTAGAATTTTACATTATACTTTGTCCCCCCCCCCCCCGACATGTCTGCCAGTTCCGACCAAACAAATTATGGTGTTCTAACTATGGATCTACTATGAGGGTTTTACATAGGGTTTGCAAGCCCTCTTGCAAGGGCTTAAACCACTTATGTGCTGCAGAAGAAGTCTTGGGCTGAATTTTGTTCATGAGAGACATTTAAAACCTTCTTTGTATATTCATTTTTTGTGACTTAGCACATATAATAATTTACAAGTTCTGTAAATATGTTGGGAAAGCCTTTCATATATCTTGCTCCAAAACCACTGTAAGAAACGACATTGATGTCGCTAAAAGTGTGAAATTTGTGGGGTATTCAAATTACCACACAATTTTCTATAACTGAATTTTCTTTAAGAGTACAGTAAAAGCCCAACTAACCATGTCGAAACTCGATTTCCGGATACTTGAAATTCGGATAGTTGAGTGTGACGGGAAAAATGGCAGGGAATTGGGGTAGATTAGCCTTTTTTTCCCAAGATTTTTTTGGCCAAATAATTTGTTTTTATCATTTGAAATGTACATTAAATATAATTTTAAGATAACTTCAAACCTATTCATAACATTAATAATTTACATAACATGTATAGAAGATTTTAATTTAACATTGATGATTTAAAAAAATATGATCTGTAGCCGAATTTTTTCGTAAATACTAGATTGTAAATAGAAATATAAACATACAAAATAAGCGACGAACTGAAAAAATATTCACCAGAAAGCATAATAAAACTCTTTTTAAGTGATCATAAACAAATCCGGATTAAATATCAAAACTAATTATCTTTTAGAAATCACAAGGGTTACGCGCGCCTCAATTCTCCCGCACGTGATATTACGTAATCGGAATCAACATCTACCGGTATTTGGAGAATTCAAATACATCCGCTCAAAAAGAAAAGAGCCTTACCCAATCCGTTAACCCCTTTTTTTTTTTATCTATTCTGTCCCTTTACCTTTTTTTTTGCCGATTTCGTTTTAGGTCTTGTTTTCGGCCCGAAGGTGAGGATCTTATTTTATTTTATTTTTTTTTTTGGTTCTCACTTTTGATTTTGAACCCCGATAAGAAAGTCTATGTACGTCACAGTACAGTATATTGCTTTTTTTCCTTCTACACGCCCCTCAGTGCCCAGACGAACGTTACATTCAAGAAATAAATTGTCGCATGAATGGGAACGGATGCGCATTCATTACAGCGCGCAGATGTAAAACTTTTAAGAAAACTCATTTTCTAATTTTTCCGGTAGTTGAGCTTTCAGTGCTTGATACCCATCGAGGTTTACTGTATTGACGAAGGAAATAACAAAATCAATTAGTCGAAAATAAACTTCATTTCAATTTTTATTACCTTTAGTTATTTTGAGGTAGGACATACTAAATGAAGTAAATGTACGAGCCAGATACTTTAAAAGAATTCTAATACAGATATCCGTATACAAATCCAAATTTGAAGTTATTTTAAAATTTTTTTGAAAAGTATCGTGCATCGGGATCCATATCTTCTTTTAATATCTGCAAAGGAAATAGTGGAAGAGTTAGTTAAAAGTACAACACCTGAATTAAAAGTAAAAGAAGAACTCGGTGAAAAAAAATGGAACAGTTTTTTTATTTTAAGGAATTGATCAGCTATTTCATCTGTCAAGATATTTTCAAATTCAATATTTTCTCGTCGCATCTATAAGTGACATTTTTTTATTTTAAGAAGAGATTGGAAATTTATTACGAATATATGGAACATCATGGAATTTGTCTGTAATTGGATGATATTCTACTAATTGTCTGAAAACGTAGAGACTTAAATTCAACTTTGCAAGACAAATGGATTGCATTAAGATTGACTTTAATGAGGTAAAATTTGCCAAGTTTTACATAGTTTATCTGGTCTATTCCAAATTTTGTGACTGTTCTGAAAATATATTCACTATCAACTGACCGTCGTATCTGCAGAGAAAAAAATCTTTCATGATTCCAAAATAATAATTTTTATTATTTTGAATTATTTTCTAAATTAACATTTTAATTACTTTTCAAAATCGTTCATAAATCCACATAATTTTAGTATTTATCATTTTCATGTATTTGCTAGTCCTAGACCAACACTTATTTGTGCTGTGTAACAGAAATAGTAAATACAATCAATTATTTTGTTTGACGAAATTGGTTTCAATGCCCCATAAATCAACTTTGCACCTGGCCCCACTTTTTGTTCGGAGCCTGTCTGTCACTAACAAGTTGTATGTTATTCAAGTTTTTTTTTTTTTATTTGATCTTCTATTTTAAGACACTTTGCTTCTTGCAGAACTATACCAAACAGAAGCTGATATTTTCAAGATAACTAAAAGATAAGAGAATCATAATGCCACATTTATATAGAGCAGGCCCATTTACCATGGCAGGTAAATTGGCCTGCCATGGCGTAAACCTGGTGGTTTTGAGTGTTCGAACCTCAGACAAAACATTACATTTTTCTATGGCAATTCTATGAGAATTAATGTATACATTTTGGAAAAAAAAATTAATTATTATAATTACTAGAATAGTTTCCATTTAAATGTAAGTTCAGATTCCTTTTGAAAATCATGAATTAACTGAATCTTGATGAACATTGATTCTTAATCGGACTGGGCCATTAGTTGTGTGTGTCTTTTTTTGAACCTTCTAGTTTTGAAGATGATTTCCAAAAGATCCTGTTTGGCAGAAAAGATAATTTATAAATAATGATTTGGGATCTTTATTTTTCACAGCCAGTTTATCCTTGGTGATTAATTGACCAGTGGTTTTGAGAGGCCCGTCTCAGACGAGTAGAACAGCCTCCCCACCCTTAAACAAAAACCCCACCATCATCTGGACCTTGCATGTTCAAATAAAGTATTAAGCAATGGAATGTAACATTAAATGGTATGAATCATTGCTACCCTATTTGAATATGGTGACTTATACAGAGTGAATCAAACTCATGGGGCAGATTGGTAGAGTATAGGTAGTTCTCAGTTCCAGGAAACCCTCCGCGCTTTTTGCGCATAGAGCCAAGTGGAGGTTAGATTCCGCAAAATAGAGTGAAAATGGAGAGATGTTTACATTTTACTGAGAGTAAAATCGTTCAAAGTGCTAGGCCTGGCTGAGACCTCTATTTGTCTTGGTATTTTAAAACAACCAATTTTCTCTGGGGCTGGTTTGTTTAGGGATGTGCAGGTACAAGTAAAACTCAACCAGGGGTGACCTCCACAAACTTTCTCATAGCCACGACGACCAGAGTAATGTGGGGTGATAAACACCCAGTAGGTAAATATTCTTGGGGAGTGTACCCCCAGGCCCTGATTATTTGAGAAAAAAAATTATGAATGGTGATTTACAATGGAAACATATACAATTCATGAATTCCTGGAAACTTTTAATATTTTGCAAAAAAAATTGCGTATGTTCTCAGTTTATACGCGCTGATGTACCCGCAACTTTTGTTTAGATTTTTGAGTAAAGAGAACTCTACTACAGATATCACGCAAGATTTCACCGCCTGCACCTTCCATCTGGAGAATGTCAGGAACGCAGATTCGATTCGGGTTGCCATAATTTCCGGCGCGCGTGTTGGCGGCTCACTACAATGTCCTTTGTAGACCGCCAAAGGTCAAACTACGCCAACCATACTAACTTAACTAAAACAAGTATACACGATTATACAGACCACCACAGACAGTCAACCCTTTGTCAGTTGGCAAACAATTTTATACGAACCTACGTCTGACGATAAAACTTTATTGTACCAAATTTTATCCATCTAGCTAAGTATAAGTTTTTTGAGTTATAGTGTTCGCATAGGCCGCGGACAGACAGACAGAGCAGACTTCCCGTAGACCGATTTTGTCCAAAGTATGGTAGAAACCTACAAATGATGTGTCAAGATCACATACCAAATTTCATCCCCTGTAGCTCTAATAGTTTCCGGACCTCGTGTTCACAGACAGACACACACAGAGACGAGACATAATTCCCCAAATTGTGTTTTTCGGACTCAGTGAGGTCTAAAACATGGAGATTAGTCAAAATCTCAGAGTTCAGATTTTTTTGACGATTACGGTACTTTCTCTTTGTAGCTACTTCGTATACGGTAAAACAGGCAAGAAAGGAAAGAACCAGTGGGAAAATATAAAGGATACAGTGAAAATTGTTAATGACTAGATAGCCAAAATTAGTAAGGATCATTACTAATTTGAAAAAATTAACCATAAATCAAAATCTAATTAATGTTTCAAAACTATTTAAAGTTTTCAAAAAAAATGCATCTAAGAAGTTTGATAACTAATAAAGAGTTTGTTAAAATGTTAATAAATTGGTACTACTTATGGACTTATTTTTTATATTTCAAATAAACTATTCTGAAAACTGTCGAAAGAAAAAAGTCACGATTTATTTGGTCTCGGTTAATACAGGGTTTCAGATTAACTGGGGAGCGATAACTGACCAATGGGTTTGGGTAATCGAGTTGGTTGAAAAAAAAGGGGGGTTGGGGGATTTTCAGCTACAAGAAGGCTATTATCCTATTCATTTCCAAGTTCTTTTCAATCCCGTAATCAAAAGAAGCGAAAGAATTGCCCTCAAAAGATGAGCTAAATTATTGTCAAATTTGATTTCGGTCAAGAAAAAAAAATGGCCCCCCTCTAGAATGGCCTCCATATTCTTTTCAGGTAATCAGGGTTCTACTGCGCATGCTTAACAGCGTCAGTAGAGTGATGACTGGCGTACGTCATAGGTTTCCGTCTCTATCTCTAATATTAATAGATGAATGTCTGTCTGTTGATTATTACAGAACGGACTGTAGGACTTATCAGAGCCTACCAAATTTGGCACAGATATATTTTGGATGCTGAAGATGCGCACCTCGGAGCCGTTTTTTAAATTTTAATTCAAATTTAAAATTATTTAAAATTAAACCAACTTTCGTCGTTTTTTGACAATAACTTCTGAATGAATTGATTGTAGCAATTTCAAAGATGGCGAGTGTTTTATAAATGTGCTATCTCAGCTCAAATATTCGAGCGACAGGTCCTCAGGGCCTGTTCACAAATGTTAATCCATGCATTCCATCGATGCATCCAGTTTGCACTATTGTCAGTGCATGCAGTTTTGAATAAAAGTTTTTAAGTCTTGCTGTGGAAGAAACAGTTGTCAATCTACTGAAACAACTTATGCTGTTCTCAGAGAAAAATATTTCTCCCCACTTTTCCTAGCCATTTTACAGTGCCATTTTTCCATGAAAATGCATGGAATTTACTCACATCACCATTGAAGTGCTTAGGGAATGAAACTGTGTATTTATTTTTTCCTCTCTAAATAACTCTTACGAATTATAATTGATCACCTCGGATAACGTCCTTTCACAAGCCTTCAATTGTAAAATCGGTTCAATGCCAAATTGACGACCTTTTCTGAAAAAAATTCGTTGGTTTTATTTACATATAAAACACAGTTCCATTTCCTGCTTCCGGCTCGGTTAACTGAGATCTCGGTTGATAAAGGCCGAACATAAAGTAATCTCATAGGAATGTCTTTTTACCACGCCAAGGATTGATCAACTATTGCTTGCCCGCTAGCGTTTCCGTTTACTTTGGTGGCGCGAAACTGAGTTTTTCTTCATCGTGTTTCAAACCTTCCATCTTGTTTACAATTAATAAACTAATAACAAATTATTTTAACTTCAGGCCACCCAAGAAGATTCATTTTGCCGATCACACACATACACACAAACAAAACTACAAAAGTGAGAAATATTTTATCTTAACAGATTGCATCTCTCTCGGTCGTCGCGAAATAGAAAACTTAACCATTTCTCGCCAATAAAGCGAAATATCGCTTAATGTGTCGTCGGAAACCTCCCATAGGCGTCAGTCAGGCTGGTGGGGATTGGTTTTATGCGGCCCGGGCAAACGAGGCTCTACTATATTACTGTTAATGGACGCAGTTTTGAGCTATTATTGTAAAACCACTGTGAAGAAATGGCTTTCAACGATGCTGTTAGTAAACAATTTATGTTTACTTTCATGGCTCATTCTTATCACTGACCCTGAACCTGGTCACTTATGCTTATACATTCCTTGACAAAAAAAAATGTTTGTTGTGTATTATACCCAGTGGCGGTTAGGGGCTGTACCTAGAAATAATTTTAAAGGATTTGTTTTCTGTTTTTTAAAAGATCCTATGGGTTATTTTTTCTCGATGAAATAGAGGAAAGAAGAAGCGAAAGAAAGAAGACGAATACGTCAATAAGTACTAAAGGAGCTGTTCGGAAACAGCCCTCGCTGGCAATCAAATTCGACTCACTGCGCAACAGCTAAGCGATGCTACGGAAGACAAACCAGTATTTCCCTCGGTGGTGCGCAATCCATCCGAGGATGGCCTTCGCTCTCTTGATTTATTTACCAGCTTCCTTGTGTCTCGTTCTTAGATTTATTTGGTTGTGGTTTCCCTCTGACGTTGCCTGGGGAAACTCACATCGCTTTAATCAGTATTCGTTTTCTTTCATCAGAAATCAGCTCATTGGAAAAAAAGATACGTCGATGGTATTTCATGATACGATTCAGATAATTACTATAAACAACATTTGGGAAAAAGAATATGGAGGCCCTTTCTAGGAGGGGTGCCATTTTTTTTCTCTTGACCAGGTGGATCGTCCTATATATAGTGGGCTATATAGTTTTGAAACTCCTATGTACAGGGTGTCAACAAGGACTCCCTCATTTTAAAATTAAATAACTCAGCAACGGAGATCGATAGAAGAACGAAACAGGCATTATACTTAGTCCAAGCCGTAAAATCTGATACGAAAGTTTCAAAATTATTAGTTATAAATATTTGCCGACAGGTGGCGCTGTACGTTGCTTTAATCGAGTTCAGATTTCGAGAGAATACTAAACTGTTATTTGTAAGTAATCGTTGCAATCAGAATCACAAATCGGAGTTAAATAAACTCCGGCTGCTTGCCAAGGGAGCGTTTATGAATTTCTTATCGGATTCTGAATAGCTATACAACCTGGCGCCTGTCGGCAACATTTATAACTAATTTTTGAAACTTTCGTATCAGATTTTTTACGGCTTTCAGACTAAGCATATCATGGTTTCGTTCTTCTATCAATCTCCGTTGCGAGTTATTTAATTTTTTAAAATAGTCACTATTCAACACCTGTATAATATATTTTAACTCTGAACGTTAGCAACACAACATTGAAGCAGACTAGTCTCTTGTTAGATTTTTCTGGATCCATCTCTGATAGCGAACTTTTGACTGTTTTAAGCAGCTTGTGATGTTGGGCTGTTTGTTTCCATTGAGTACTCTTGTTCCCAGCCAAGGTTGAAATTTATTTAAAGGATCACTGGCAAAGCCATTCTTTCGTGTCATAAGCCAGTATAAACTCTCTTCAACTAAACTAAGCACAACATTTGGGTATTTAGAAGTAAACCTTCTTTTTAAAATTCTATTTTAAATACATTATCTTGAGTTTTAACGTGGGACTAGAGTTCCTCCATTGGGGCCTCAGGGAGAATTTGATTCACTTTCCTTTAAAACATACAAAAGTTTAACATGGGCGATCCTCTATATCTCAAGTAACTGTATATTTAAAAGCAACTAATGTCCCATTTTAGAGATAAGAGGTAGCAACAGAAGTTACAAAAAAAAATGAAAATCAGATTGTAGTTCAGCGACTCCTGAATTCACTTAAAGTTGAGCAAAATAAGCATGAATTGGTGACGCGATCCTCTATATCTCGGTAACTACATATGTTAAAAATATAAACTAGATCTTATTTTAGAGATAAAGGGTAGCAAAAGGGATTACAAAAAAAAAAAATTGAAAATCGGAAAGAGTCACGCGAGTAAAGTAGTCCTACACCTTTAACATCGGCGGCTGTTTGAAAAAAACCTCCGTCGTTTTTTGGTACTTTGCAGCACTACTCATTTTTTAGTCGATGAGCCGTTACTGACCCCTCCAAAGAGTCCTACCCATGAGTTCCCAGATTAGCCCCTATACAGGTGGGTGCCCTATAAGAGTATTGAAATAATATTGGGAATGACTGTAGGTGCCTTATGATGGTTTCTTATTATTCACATTGCAGAGTCGAGAGATCATTTTTTTGTGGCGGAAATTGGATTCGTGTTGGTTATGTTAGGCTGGTTCACGAGCTCCACAAGAACAAACGCTACGCTCGGTCATCAGTGCAAAATCCAGTGAGAATTGGTCGTCATCTGGCCGCGATTCAAGTTTGGTCCGTCCAAAATAGCCCCATTGCGTCCAACACCCTTAATATAAATATTAAGGGTGTTGGCCAGCTCCAGGGCTCGCCTTTGCGGCTTTACCTTTTTTTACGAGAAATAAATTAGAAAAAATTGTGAAGACGTCCTTATATAAGCAGCGCGTTTTTTGTCGCAACAGAACGTGCTCAATATTTGCTTGCTGAGGGTCATTCCATGTCAAATTGATCAGAAAAAAAATAATTGGACATGACCATTTTGTAAACTCAAAATGATTTTGGTATGTTGATTCCTACATAATTAGAGTCAAAAAGACTAATTTATTTTTTAAATCTTTTCTGAATTCTGATGGCAGCCATTTTTGTTTTGCAAAACGTGCTGTTTTAGATTTAATGAGTTTATTTAACTTATAATACTCGGAACTGGGTGAACCCAGGTTGATAAAAGAGCAGTAGTTTATTCGGAAGATACAGCCTTTAATATCTCAGCACACATTTAAGGAAAAGTGTATCCCAAATGTAAAAATCAGCTTAAAGTTTGACTTTAAAATGACAATTTTCTAATTTTGACATATAATTCCCAAAGGAATCTATTCTCCATATTACTTTTTTTGGGGATATTAGCTGCTTCTGTAATGTACCATATTTACAAAATTTCAACCCTAGGATTCGCTTCTTTTAAGAGTTACCACGGGTTTCCAAAATCCAAAATTTCAAAAAAAATCAAATTTTATTTACCTTACTCTCCTCTTTGTTGGAGCCAAAGTTTAAAAATCAGAATTTTACAGATAAACCCTCATCGTATATTATATTGCTGTTAAATTCCATGTTTGATGTTGTATCTACAAGTCAAGTTAGAGGACTTTTAAAATCCCATAGAAAACATTTTTTACCAAGACGGAGAATAAATTTGATAAAACACTATTTTTATCATTAATAAATTACTCAATATGATGCCTTCACTATTACCTATTACATACCAAGCTTATTTTTTTTACATGATAGCGCGTACTTTAAAATGTATAATGAAGTTGAAAAAATTTGAATGTTTCATAGTGCTTTAGGGTCCACAGTATAACTAGAGGCTTCCCTATCATCAATAATTATAACATGACTATAAGTAATATTTTTTTAATTAAATTTATAATTCAAATTAATTCTTATTAAGCATTTATATTTTCAATTAATACCACCATTGGTGTATTCAAATTTACTTCATGTTTATTCTGTTAAGTTATGGCATTATATATTTATGTCAATGTTTCTATTTGTAAAGACAATCTCTTAAAATGCTAGGAGGCCCTAAACACATATTCAACAAGATATTATTGAATGTTCAGACCACTGCTCCTGAGCTTTTTTATGATAGACTTCAACAAACCAAAACAGAAATATCAACGACCATTACTAACAAATACAGCAGAAGCTGTTTTGAGATTTGTCACGAACATTTAAAGGTCACCTTCATATAAAAGATGAAGAAATCATTCAACATCCTTATTAATAAACTTCTTGACTGGTTGAAAACTCTGTGGCAGACTAACAGTACCAAGGGTTTCCATTGTGCCACATTTCCTGTGTCAGAGAGTAGCAGAGTGCTTCCGTACTTCAAAACCACGGAACAATTCATTCCACTACAAAGCTGTACAAAATAACTCTTCACTTACAAAAGGATTCTATTGCATGTGTATATGATGGTTAATGGGGTGGCTGTGAGGGTGTGAATGACATTAGTGATATAACTAAAAGAGATGTGCTTGTAACATTTATCAACCCCATGGTCCAAGGACTGACTTTTTTAAGAAAAGGAGAAAGGCTAGACTTGGGTGCCTATGAACAATGTTTTAAAGGAAATAGAAGTGCCTTAGAGACTACAACAGCTACTGGAAGGACACAAAACTGGGTGAAACCTCGAAACTTCTTTATAAATATAAATCAAGGTGAGACGATAAACCCTGACTCATGTGTGGTATAGTATACTTTTTTGTGATGTGGTAGTTGCAAATAAATATATCGATACTTTCTGTTTGAAGTTTTAAAGTGTTTAGTAAGTAACCGCAAGTAAAAACTGTGTTATAAAATAAGTGAATAGAAACTCAGTATGACAGCGGACATAAGTGAGCCATGAGTATATTCAAAATTTTCAACTACATTATACATTTAAAATTTTGACTACTTGATATAAAAAAAAAATAAAGTTTATAATATGACAAGGTAATGAAATAGTTATATCTGTATAATTTGACTAGTATTAAAAAATAGTACTTAGTCACAGAATTTATTCTCCGTCTTTTTTTTGGCAAAAAATGTTACTATAAATTTTAGAATCTCTAACTGTTTAATAGATCTCATCAACATATTTTAACGGCAATCACGATGAAGGGCTATCTGCAAAATGTTACTTAGCAGAAGCATTTTTGTATATAAGAATGATAAAACTGATTTTCGAAACACTGGTTTTGAGAAATACAACTCTTGAAAGGGTTGAAGCCACAATAAATAAAAGGTATTACATCCCCAAAAGTAATATGAACAATTTACAGAGGCCATCACCGAAAGTGAAAGATGTCATTTTAAAATCCAAACTAAACTGATTTTTTGCTATTTGGTGCAATTACCATAAATAATGTGCTGGAAAGATAATAAAACTGCATGTCCCTGAATAAACAGTTTTCTCTCGGTTTCACCAGTATACAACTTGAAACCCCTGCCAAAGCTGAAAAATCGGCACGTTTTGTCATAATAAACACCATAAATTCGAAAGAAGATAGCCAAATTGGTCTTTGAATATTGCCACAAAATCATTTGATTATCATCCAATATCTGAATGACTTGACTGGACTGTGATATTAAAATAGGCAAGCTAAAACTTAGGAGAATTGGACCAGTGCGGTCGGAAATTTTTAATTTTCAACCTCTCACAAGTTATCCATTTGGACTGACAGGCCAGAATGCTGAAATGCGACCTGTGTGAATATGTGGAGGGAGGGGTGGGGCTCTCTCTCTAGAGGGGAATTGGAGTGACGGGGGGAAGAGTAAGGTGCAGGAGAGGATCGGCGTGCCCATTAGCCTTTGATGGGTTTACGGTTTAGGTGGGTGGCACGTAGAAGTGATGGATAGACTGAAAAATGAGAATGGTGTGGATTGCCACCGCGGAATTTACTGAGCAGGGCATGAGTGAATGTCAACTTGTCATGAGTATATAAATATGCAGAAAGTTCGGCACAAGGTGCACATAATAAGACAACTCACAAGGCTGGGATACCTTTATTTCTGCTTTATGGTAGAACACTGAGCTATTTTCTAACTTACAGTTTTCTATAGAGTAAAGCCTCGTACAGCAACCCTAACCCAACACAGTCTTTAAACTATCAAGAAGCAATATTCTCTCTTGACAGACAGTTAGTTCTTCCCTTGAGACATACAATATTCTCTGGACATGCCATTAGTAGAAATGGCTAATTTACACAGTAAGTTCTTTTAGGAAAGGCGCTGTGGTCCAGGTTAAGAGCCGAGAGATCAATTTTGTGTGGAGAAAATTTCTCTCACCGAAAAAGAGGAAAAATCAGAGACTGGATACATGGCTTGTCTCCTGGCCCTTTAGCAAGGCAAGATTAAGTTTGATTGATGAAAATCATGGTTGACTATTTTCATTCTGTGGAGTAGGTTTATTAACAAATTTCAAAGAATTTTATTTCATTAGTGGTAAAGCGGCACAGCGTTGTCATACTTGTTTTCATTAAGCATTAATTACAGATAAATAACCAACAAGGTTAACTGGCATTTATTTTTTAAAACAATGCTTTAAAGATAATTTTTTGGTTTTTTTGTTTACTCTACCATTTTTTGTTACAAAATAATTAATGTCAGATTTATTTAAAGTTGCTGGTAAAAAATTTAGGCAGAAGAATGCTTGGTTGTTGCGTTTCCAATATATTTTATTTCATTAAGGAAAATATTCCCTTCACGCTTTAGACAAACAAAATATGTAGTCACTGATGTGTTCTCCTGGTGAGTATTGACGAATGGATGATTAATCTATAAAAAAAAAAATATTTGCCTATATGATGTCATCATTTAAATTTTCAGAACTTTTAAGGCATAGAGTTGTATATAATCAAATAATTCCCTTCTTCTGGACGAATCCATATCATGAATTTTCAAAGAAAGTGTTGAAATTTTTTCCTTCCATTGGCATACATCAGGCCTTGCTGGATTTGGAGTTCTTTGGTTTGAGTGCAGGTTTTAAAACCAGGAGCTTTAGAAAAGAATGGGGATACGAAATTGTCGTTGACGGTTTATGCTGGGAGCTGCGTCTGGTTTCCTGCGCGGCAGAATAAAGCTTTTATGATGCGTGGCGGCTATTATCAAAGGATTTTTAACCATCGCGAGCAAACAAAATAACTAATAGCGGATTATTATCTTCATTAGTACCTTGCGTCAACCATCGTAATAAACCTATATAGTTCTGGGGTCGACTCCCAGTTATCAGTTTCCCTAAAGTTTTCTTGAGGGAATTCTCTGCAACTTTCAAATAATTGATATAATAGTAATCTGCTTGTACTATGGATAAATTAGAAAAGGTTCTAATTTCTAACTCAGAACATGAAGAATGGTTTCCCAACTAGGTGTAATCACCCAGTTGAAAATCACTTTAAAGTTCCATCAAATAATTTTTTCAAATATTTTATATGTATTGATACTTTGCATTTATATATAGATGGTCTTCCGACACGTTTACTCTGTAGAAGGCTATATTTGAGTTTGTTTCTTGGTTTTCAAAGTTTCCTAAGTTTTCATAGAGATTCCTCACTTTTAACATAAATAAATTACGTTATATGTGTGTCATTTGCCGTAGTAATCAATGGATAGTTAGAAAATTCTAATTCTAACTCAAGGTACCGCTTGAAATAGTTTAATAGGTGCTGTCTTTAGAGATTTAAGTACTTTCAAAAGATTTTATAAATAATTTTTTTCCGTGTTTTCCTGCCCGTATTTGCTTGCAGATGTTTCCATTAAACGTTTTCTAGCCAGGCTTTATATTTTGGTTTGTTTCTTTAGTTTCAAAGTTTCCCTAAAGTTTTCCAGAGAGTCACTCCACCAACATAAATAAATTACATTATATTGTGTATGTGTGGATAGTTAGAAAATTCTAATTCTTTCAGTACCGCTTGACCAGTTTTAAGCCGGTGTAATCTATTAAGTTAGAAAATACTTTAAAAAAGATTTATCAAATAATTTTTTTTCGTGTTTTTATATGTATTGATAACGCATTGTATATGAATGTTCGTCAAAGCGTTTTCTAGCCAAGAAACATATATTTGATTTGTTTGCAGGTTTCAAAGTTTCCTAAAGTTTCTTGAGGGAATTCACTCACCAGCATAATAAACCCACGTTATGTATTGTGTGATGATGATAATGTATTGGATGGATTAAAGAGTACAATTCTAACTCAAGGTACCGCTTGAAACAGTTTAATGGGTGTAATCTATTAAGTTAGAAAATACTTTAAAAAAGATTTGCTCGAAATAATTTTTTTTCGTGTTTTATAATATTGATAGCATTATATGAATATTTAAAATTCAAGCGTTTACTCTTAATAGAAGGCTTTATACTTGGGGTACGTTGTTTCTTTAGGTTTTCAAAGAGATTTTTCCTAATATGATTAATAAAGAACTTAATATGATGGGAAGTTAAAAAAAATTTTTTATATTTACTTTATTATAATTTATCTCATAGAATTCTTCACATTGCTGACACTCATGATGAAAGAAAAGCAAATTCAGGTAATTACCTGACGTTTAAAATGTTTTTTGTATTCATAATAATTGTTTTCATTTTTTTTAGTTGAGGCATTCTGTTTGTTAATTATTAAATGGCAAAAGTTAGTCTAATTTATCTTTGACAAGGCAAGAAATATTAGAATTTAATTGTTCTTCAAAATGAGCTCAAACGATATTTAAAATGTTTTTTATGAAAAAAATTCAGTTATAGAAACTAAACTTAAAATAAACAACCCTGAATATTTGGTATTTATAAGGAATATTTGTTTTAAGGAACGATTTTGTATACCATTAGAAATACCGCAATGTTACTAATGGTACCATTTCTAAAAAAATAATAAAATATTGTTAGAATACTAACTATTATTTCTTTCTGAAAGGAAAAAATTTAAACTTTTGCTAAATTTGTCTGAAACATTAAACAACTGCATACCAAACACACGAATACGAATAGATTACTAGGCACAGATAGATATTAAACTTCCCAGTTTCAACAGAATTCGGAGAAATTCCGAAACTTAATTACCAAAAGCTCTCCTTATAAATGAAGCTCTGTTTTAATATTCCAGACAGTTTCGTTTATTTCGAGAATGCAACGGGTCATGAAAATATCAAAGGTGTTTATATAACATATCGAAACAATATTGGCACAAAATTAAACAACTTTCATCGTGGTCTCAAACACATGTTAATATCTCAGAATGTACCCAAAAAGAATGTTCTTATATTAAATTCAGTCTCACTAATTTGCAGCATGCTCTTTGGTTGCAATACTTAAAACGTTTGATGAATTTCATCTGAAACACATTGCTATTTGCAGTGAGTGCAAAATTTCATGGTGCTGGTTTTCAAATGCGGATGTAATTATACTATATGTATATAGACACCAGCATATGAACTATTTTTTCTCTCTCTGGAATTTTTTGGTTTCGTAGTGGGAGTTTCACCTCTCATTAATTCGTAGACAGCCCTTTGAGTTCTTAAAAACACTTTGATGTCCAGAAGGCGTTTCACCCACCAGCCGAAATCCTTCTTTCGTTTCGCGCCATTTTGGCTCCGTTGCGACCATCCACCCTTGAGGTTTTGGTCTGCTGTAAAGAAGCAGCATAAAACTAATTTTCCTTCTACAAAATGCTCTGGCAATGCAATCATAATGATTCAGAAACACGAACATTCTGCAACGCACATCTTCGATAAAAAAATTTACAGAATAAAGTAACCATATATAAGGTTTCATAAACATTTTTTTCTGCCAATGGGGTCTTCTCTTCTTTGGGAGGATGCCGTCTAAAATTAAACTACTGCATACATTTCAAATTGTTTTTTCAAACTGACTTCTCAATATCTATGTCGAGCTTCAAATGTACGCTGCAATGTTCATAATCAACGTTCAGATTCATAGGGATCTTTGATCTATCACCAGATGGCGGCGCTTCAGTACGATCTGATTTTGGCCTACTTCGGGAAGAATTTACTTTTATTCACCCGCGAGCTTTATTCACGGCAAGAGAATCAGATCGCAGCCGACTTCTATTTGACGCCTTTTTGTCGGGTTTCTTTTCCGGATCAAGTTGCTTTTCGATGTTCAGGAACTTAGCTTTTCTTCCCTTAAGAATTTTTAAAATTTTTTGTCGAGAAAAACGCCCTTCAAGAACTAGTACGCCAATAGGTCATTGGCTGGTCTTCTATTATTAGCTTAATCAGTAAGCCGGGCCTGTTGAATACTGTACAATAACAATTCACAAGCACAATGTTATCTTGTTCGTATCTTCAGAGATCAAAAAAAAGACCAAAGAATGGTTTGAGACAGGCGTATTTTTTAATGTGCTAGTCAGAATAAACACACTTTCCAGTTTTATTTCTTGGATCTCTACTTTGTCTCTTCACACGTACCATCACAGGTCTTTGACGTCTTTCTTTTTAGGTTGCTTGACATTTGTACAGGCGGGGTCCTTTACTTGAGGCCCCACAATTCTGCTAGATGGAGGTTGGACTGAGTACGGGTGGTTGGCTCGGTGAAGTACCTCTTCTCATCTTGCCATCCTCCAGCTGGAGAAGCTGCCCAAAGTCAGCCTTCTCCTCATACCAAAACCATGTACGTAACTTGC